>NIPQ01090624.1:12400-34979 GCA_002806875.1 Lepidotrigona ventralis hoosana
AATCTCGATTCAATAACTTTACATAAACATCAAAAATTCTACTGATTCAACTTACACACACACACACACACACACACACACATGCGAAAAAAAATCTCGCGAATCCCTTTCCAAATTTAAATTTCTCTTTCAAAATCGATCAACAGAGAAATTTTGTTTCCCTAATCTCTCTGTTTGAGAGATTGCGAAAATTGTTATCATCGCTCTACTTTTCTCGTCTGGTTGCAGTTTCGACACGCGTGGCCGAAGCAACTTGGAACAAGGGAAACACTGGCAGGATATCAGCCTGGAAAAACGTGCCTTCTTCAGATACTCGGAGCAACCCGCGAAACTCGTCCTCGAGAACGTTCGTGAGAGCGACGCCGCCGTTTACAGATGCAGGGTCGATTTCAAGCAATCCCCGACCAGGAACAGCAAAGTCAATCTCACGGTGATCAGTAAGTGCTCGGCAGATCAGCATTCCTTCGCCTCGCGTTTCATCCCTCTTCGCTCCCATTCCCTCACTTCGTTAAATTTACTCCCTCCTTTCGCTCCGTAATTTCTCAGCACGGTTCAGGCATTGATTTCTCAATTTTCAGACATTGAGAATTTCCTACGTTACGATTTTTATTCGGTTGGCCAAAAAGTAATTATGTTTTTTTTTTGTGTGTGTATCTTAAAATGTAACCTGCTTCGTTTTAAACCGCGAATTCGTCATGTAATTTGATAGCTGACTCTTCGAGCTTGTTTTAGAAAAATAAATTACATGATTTCTCTTTAACAGTTGTTCGTTTGAGTCTCAAAATGATCTCGTTTTCATCGTATTCTCCGCTGTACAAGCTCGGGAAAAATTATCTGTGTATGGCGAGAAAGCCTTAACCGTGTCAGAATTGATTTGTTGAATTTCATTGCTGATAAGGATATCAAATCGTTCTTGAAACCGTTTTTTGTCGAAAAAGAGAAGAACCTTTTTGAACGCGGAATCATGAAATTGTCTGAAAGATAATCGAAAAATGAAGCTTTTGTTTCTCGTGAAAGTTTTGTCTTTCGTTTGCGCGTAAAAAAAAATGAAATTACTTTTTGACCAACCTAATATATCGTATTTTTACATCTCTGTAATCATAAACGCCCAAAGGACGTTCTAAAGTATTTAAAAATTTATCTTCTTCCACGACTCTGATCCCCGATTTTTCAAAAGGGATGATCTTCCCCAATAGGGGAAGGGAAATCTTTTTCCGTTTCATTTCGCGATCCTTNAATCGAACATCAACATCGATCGATAATAATTTACGTACGAGATGAATGCAAGTATT
Organism: Lepidotrigona ventralis hoosana; assembly: GCA_002806875.1. Lineage (NCBI taxonomy): Eukaryota > Metazoa > Arthropoda > Insecta > Hymenoptera > Apidae > Lepidotrigona > Lepidotrigona ventralis. The sequence continues at coordinate 13,693 of NIPQ01090624.1, forward strand.
AATAAAATCAATTTCATTCAAATTACGTCACGGATTTATCTGAACAAATTTCCACTTGTAAAACACACCCCTGTCTCCACCTAACCCCTAGCTCTGTTATAAAGCTCTGTAAAATCTGCTAGAAAATAATTTCCATATTGCACGATTCGGATTTTCATCGCGCCACAGATAGGAAAGTCAAAGTTCGCGGACGGTCCATAGTGTCTGCCGGGCGATACAGGTCAGTAATTCATTGGTTTGCAAATTAATTCGTCCTGTGGCGCGATGGTGAACGAGAGAGAGAGAGAGAGAGAAAGAGAGAGTTCCTCGTTTCTTCGTCGTCGCAGCTCGACGCTGGAAGTTCGTCTTCGCGACGAACGAAAGGGACGAGGGCTGTCGCGCAGAAAAACACGCTTGGCGAAGGCTAGATGAACTTATTGCACGAAATTATTACAGTACCGCCGGAGCAGCTTAGCATATTGGACGAAGACGGAAGGTCTCATATACCCTATTATGTGCTCGGCCCGTACAGCGAGGGTGCCTCTCTGAATATTACCTGCGTCGCTGCTGGTGGTAAGTACCAGTTTCACTCTCTGTCTCTCTTCTTCTTTATCTTCTTCTTTTTCTTCCTCCTCCTCTTCCTCTTCTTCTTCTTCTTTCTCTTCATTTTCTTCTTATTCTTGTTCGCCCGTTGCCTCTGTATGTTTTCACCCGATCGACGTCACTCTTCCCCTAGCCCGTCGAACGAAAAGAAAATGCGACCATGTTTCAAATGGTAATTCCTTCAACAATCAAAGGATATCTCGGCCCAACAGTTTGATTTCAAAGAGTTTTATCCGCGAAACTGTAAACCGGATTGCTGATCGACTGTGCTGCGAAAATTGAAATGCTCGAGCATGAAAGATGAAAAATTAATGAAAAGATGGACGAACAACGTCCTTCGACGACGAAGTAAACGAATTTCACTTGAGAAACGAAAGATATGACGATGATGCGAATAAGATGTATCGTACGATGTAGACGATAGTTTTCATCGAACTAAACAGCGTATTTTTCTTTGCGAGAGAGGACGTAGTCTCTCTTTTGAAAGTAAAGCAAGAGAAAATCACGCGAGACGTGAGAAACCAGAGGAGCGACTTTTTTTTCATATGTAAACTCGAACGAACGTAAAGTTAACTTAAGTTAATAAATTCTAAGGGAAAAATTTCAAGAATCTTTGAGGGTAAACTTACGTGCGTGATGTTACGGAGCGTTCTTATGAAATTTTAACCCGATGCATGTAATTGCTTCTCGCTCAACGTTTCACTTTGTATAATACATCTCGAAAAAGTAGCAAAACGAAACGCTGAAATGCACGTATGAAAATAAATTTTGATAGAATTACTTTCCGAAAAATCACGGTATTTTTAATAATTTGTGGGATAATGTTTAAAAGATAAAAATCTAAACATTCCGAAGTCTAATTCTTTTAAACTCTCTGATAAGTTTAAAAAAAAGAAAAAAATTCCTTGAAACAGTCAAGTTCGACTCTCAAAAATACTGACACGTACTTCCAACCATTCCGAAGCGAGGAAATTTTGACATATTTGACCCGACATTTTGACAAATTTCCAACGATTCTAACGTTGAACAAACAAAAATGTCGAAACAATTCCGACAAACGCGGGTTTTTCCAGCCTTATTGGAAGCTCGCAGTCCAATTTCTATTTGCAATTTCGATATTTTTTGATCACGCTCCGTTTTGTGTTCGCGCACGCAACGTGATCGACGCTTAATCTCGACGTAACACTGACACCGACACGCGACCCGCGTGCGTGAAAATTCCCATCAGTCGAACAGCCAGAAGTTGATCGCTCCGGGGGCAGAGAAGTATGATTAAAATGAAAATTTAATAGTGCCTGATACTAATAAAGAAGACGAAGCACACGCCTTTGTATCATATTACGCTCGTCACTTTTTACGAACATATTCCACCTGTACACACTGGGTGATACGCCTGACTTCACTATTAACGAAAAGTTGCGAAACTGAATTTAAGAAAATGACACACTGTGATTTGCCCACGTTAATTTAAAATTCTTTGTCCTTTCCCTATGAAAATTTTGTAAATATGTAATTTCAAATAAATTTCGATAAAAAGAAATTGGCGAGCGAGACTAGTCGATGCTTTTGATTTTCATAAAAAAAAAAAAAAAAAATTTTTTTTAAAAACGAATAAAAAAGTGNTCAATACGTGAACACTGTAGATATGAATAATTTGATATTATCAAGTATGAAACACCAGATGCTTCTTTGTTGTAGAAGATGACATAGTAATAATTTAACGTTGCCAAAAGTAGATGAATCACCCTATATATGTATGTGAGCACGCGCATGTATCTCGTCATGTCTTCTCTGAGACGGCAGACATACTTTCGCAGCACAAAGATCTATAAACAGACGCGAAAGGGAAGGAAAAAAAGTCGTAGGATGTTGATCAAAGTAGAGATTATAAGATGGCAAGCTAGCGAACAGGAAAAAGAAAGATTTATACTGGGAAGGTGGGAAACATGGCTCTTCGAGTAAAACCATTTATTAACTCGTTGTCTTGCGAGCTTTTCCAAATGGTCACATTTTGACGAAGTGTGCCGTTTAGCTGCATCATGGGCCTGTTTTAAAATAGCTCTTTAAACGTGAGTCTGAAATAATCCTGCGGAATTGTCCATTTTTTTAATGAGTAAAATTTTAAATAAATAATTCGGCAAATATGTATAACTTTCTCTGAAACACGTGCAGTTGACTGATAAGTTAATTTGAACTTACATGCAGCAGAAATTATTAATTTTTACTCGAGTTAAATAATACACCGGTCGGTCTCTTGTATTGTATTCATGGCCAATTTGCATTGCAGAAAAGAAGTGAGATAGGAAATATCGAAACAGACAGAAGCCGAGTCTAACTATGTCTAACTATTCCAAGTTGTCTGACTATGTATGGAGTTGTATTACTCAAAGGCATTCTCCTTCGGTGGAAGCGTTAGACTCTGACATGGAAACCATTCTATTGTACTTCTAACCACCTTTCACGGTAGAATTAATTTGTGTCGGACTTGTTAATTTGTTGAACTTTTAGTACAATAGTAAACGGGGAAATAAAATGGCTCGATGTAAGACCACACAAGTAGTACAAGACCGGCTTGGTCAGACTTGTATTATATGACTGCAATAACTAAACTATATTCCCATTAATTTCAAATCATTAATAGTCGTGCATGTGAAATTTCTCATTGGTCAACTGCCTTCCGAGATATCTTTCGAAATTTTTAATAAAAAGGAATGAATTATATTATAATTTGTTACGTCCTCGTTATTCCTACCATCATTGAAAACGTCTCGGATTTTTGGAAAAATTTCAAACTCAAGTCGAGTAATATGGTAATCAGGGACGAGTGTGTAAGTGATTTGAACAGGATCCAGATATTATATTTTCAATTCAGATGGATAACCAGACTACGTGGATAAAGGAATATTCTTCGATGAAAGGAGCTCTGTGATGAATTTGGCTCCTGGTGATGTACTGTACCAACAATTCTTATATACGCGGCGAGAGATTTGTCAGAATACCCCGAATCCGCTCCGAATGTGCTCGTGAATTCGAAAAATTTGTCAATTTCCTTGCGGTGCATTGATCAACTGCATAAAATTGAAGAACGTAGGAAAATAATGACGTTGTAAATATTATTCTCTATTTGCACTTTAGAATTTAGGATTCATTTATACACAATTTATTTCATCTTTTGAGTAAATTACAGAAGCAAGCGATTTCGTTTGTTCAGAGGATAATGAGATTAAGAAGTTGGTCGTTTCCGTTTCTGTTGCATCCACTGATCGTACCAAACAGCTCGTTAGTCTAACGTTTTTCTAACATCAAAACACACGTGATGTTCGATAATTTCGAACTTAAACCAGACGCATACCAGTACTGTGCATCAAAAGGCGTGCCTCGCACGCCATCGTACACTCGCCAGGACGATGTTCACACGTCGACGACGTTTAAACGTGCCGCAAACCACATCGCTGTGGCACGTCGGGAATTTCCTCGCGTTTATTACTATTTGCGAGCAGGTATTTATTTATAGGGAATTGCAAACAGAGGAGCTTGCCCAGCCCTCATAATTCCAAGTGTCTGCTGCCCTTTCGCCAGTGAAATGTTATGGCGCGCCGCAAAATATATTTTATCGACTGCCATTTTCCACCGTGAAATTACCATTTTACGTTTCTGCTTCTCCGGCTGCGCATCCCGTTTCGATCATTCTGGCTTTGCCGTTATATTTTCGTGCTCCGCTCGAGTCAAGAACACGAAAATTGGAAATTGGAAATTGGAAATAACTTTTAGTTATCTGTGAAGTAAGAAAATCGGTGACTTTTCAGTCACAGTTGCAGAATGTCTTCTTTTTTTAATCTTTCAAAGCTGAATTTTCTGGAGATCGTAGAAGAACATTTGAATCTCTTCTCTTAATAATCTCGTCGATCTCTCCTTTGTAACTTTACAAATTATACGCCGAATGACTCGTGAACTCGTAAACTTTGATTGTAAAATTTCATCTGATTTATTAGATTCGAATTATTCGACCTTGTTACTATATATATATAGGAGAATTGTTTATGAGTTTATGAGAAGAGCAAGTTTTATTAAGAAACTCGTCGCAAGTGACGATTATTCACGGCCGACGATGGAAACGCGCCCAACAAGTTCCCGACAGTGAGTCGTAAAAGAATGTTAAACAAGCAATATCCACCGGTCAATCGAGCGAATCTCGAAAGATTGAATGCGTTATGAAACGCTGGGCCGGCACACAATGTTTCATCGGAACGTTATTAAACCGCTTTGCGAACGCATCGTTCCCCGCTAATAGTTCGCGCAAATATTTTCACTCGACGTCGGGAACACGTCGATAGCGTTGTATCTGTATCATCCTTCGCGCATCGCATCGTTTAATCATCTTCGCGGCCGCATCCGCGTGCCTTTTTCAATTCCGTTCGCTCCGCTATCGCTTGATTGGACCAACATGCGTAAACAAAACGCCAAGCAAAAGCAGGAAGAGGGGGAGGAAAAACGAAAAACAAAAGCAAAAAATACACAGAGCCGCGGTGGAAGATCCGGTTCTATGATCGTGAACATGGGGAAAAATATCGAACGCGAAAATTTGAAATTCCTATTTTCAGCGCGCGACTGTTGACTCGCCCCTCTAAATATTTGTATCGTTCTCCTTGTTTATCAACACGGGGGTGAAAGAGAGAGAGAGAGAGAAAAAGAGCAACGCAAACACGAGAAGTGCGTGCGATATATATATATATTTTTTACGAGTAGAAACAGCAAAAGTCGCGTCTCGAGAAGGATCTTTGGATGATCGACGATTGATTTCGAAGAAATTGAAAGTGTTCGTGAATGTTAATTTTCAACTTTTCAAAGCTAGAAGTCAATCGTGAAATTCCAAATTGGCGCGTTACCATCAGAGGGAAGTAAACACACAAGTGTGAAAATACTTCTTATTTTTATTATTATTTTTCTTATACTTTGATGTTCTATTAAAAAAAAAATATAGATAGGAACATATACACATTCGAGTAGAACAGTTTGTCGATAGTATTAAAAACAGCGATGGCAAAGAAATTTTTGTTATGAAATATCGTCATGTTATTCCCTGCAACTGATAGAACATCACGCTGCCAAATCTTGACTGAACAATTCATGAATGATTTCTTTACCGATTCGTTCTTCCGAGCAAGAGATTTCGAACAGTAAAAATTCTTTTCACCGAGAAACTTCCTTCCGCGAATTTCGCCTATCATCTTTTATATCTCTAAGTAACTGTGATCGCCGGGACATGCGCGTATCAGGGAACTGATTCGTTTCGAACCACAGCTGCGGGCGAGGCGTAACGAAAACGTCGATTCCGAAAGAGGAAAGGGAGAATGCCTGAGAGAAAACGGAAGGAGGGAGATAAAAAGCGCGGAATTTCTCTTGAATTCTTCTCTTGTACGTCGAGGAATCGACGAGAGGTATCGGGTGAAGCGAGGCATAAACCGGGAGAACGAAAGCGAGCCGTCTGTTCATTCTGTGTTTTCGTTTTCGGACACAGGTCGGCCACAGCCACGGGTAACTTGGTGGCAGGAGAATGCTCTTCTGGACGACACCTACGAAACCGTCGGTACCAAGAGGGTGCGGAACGTGCTGCGATTAGAGAAGTTGGGCCGCGAGTATCTCGGTGCCATTCTGACCTGTCAGGCTTCCAACAACAACATGGTCACTCCTATATCCAGCTCTGTTACACTCAACATGAACCGTAAGTACAATAATAGCTACATAGTAATTTCTGATACTAATCGAAAGTAGATAATGAAAGGATTTCAATAGGGGAAAGATTCTCGACATGAAATCGAAAATAATTGTAACACGTAAGATGGAACGAAAATGTGTCAGAATTATGTGTGACAATTTTTCAGTAGTGAAAGGTAGAAAAGAAAAAAGATTGCCTCTGCTCTTCTAAATTATATAATTGTATTAATATCTTCCAATAATATAATTCCTTGATCAAATTTTAGCCTCGAAGAACAGAAAATCGATTGATTAAATCCGAGCGCACTTTAATGAAACCACTCGTGATACGATAGTATACTACGTACACTTTCAAAAATATCATCACTAGAAGAATTCGTAGCGATCTATAGTGAAATTAAATGATACACTTGCGTCAGTATATACGATAACATACGCGCGCGCTATTCGAGAACAAGTCCAAACAAAAGCCACCTAAACCTGTGGACACAGAAATCTAATCCCCCGAAGAAGGAGAAACAAAGAATCCACAACGCTTATTACGCCAAAGCAAACACCGTTTTCGAGCGAAAGCTTATTTCGTCGGTGAAACTATTCACCAGTTGAAAACAAAAAAAAAAAAAAGAAAAAGAAAAGAAAAAGGAGACTCGTGTTTAAACAGTTCTTAATAAAACCGAGATTCGATCCTGGCTCTCCGTCAGAAGGCAAATGTTTGACAAATAATTGGAACGACGATGGAGGTCTGCTAAAATCGTGTTCAACAGTTTCGCAAGCTTTCGCAAAACGGTATCCATTAACTCGGACCAGTTTGAAATGATTACTCAAACACTCGGGGGGCCGGTTGCATAAACGCTGCGAGGATCTTGTCTGCGATTGATAGTTCTTTCGAGCAGAGAGGGCTAATGGATGGTACGCGTGTTTCAGTGAGGCCGCTGTGGGTCCGCATGCAAGGAGAGAACCGCCCATTTAGCGCTGGCACCACGTACGAGATCAGTTGCGAGGTAGTTGGAGCAAGACCGACGCCGAAAATCGCGTGGTCGAAAGGAAGTATGATACTGAGGAATGCCAGACAAACGGTAAGCTCGACAGACTTTTCAAGTGGCCAGACATTCACAGATAATAATTACAGTGAAATGTCTCGGATAGAACACTAGATTCGAATACATTGTATTTCCATCTTTTTCTCCACTTTTCGAGAAAGATTTTCGGGGAAACTCGGCCGCGTTATTTCATCCTTTTCGATAGAAATTCCCGTTTATATCGACAGAAGATCGACGAAACTTTCGGCCGTGGGATTTAATTACGCCGTACGAAAGAAAGAAAGAACATCTCCCGTGGTTGAAGAACCACGTCGTAATATCTCTCTCCCTCTGCGGAGATCTGTACCGTGGCCAATATTTTGCAAGCGGCCGCGCAATTTCACCACGGGAAAGCAATCACGCTAAGTCTCTAGCCTTCGCTCTCTCTCTCTCTCTCTCTCTCTCTTTGCCGTGATCTCTCGTTCACCCCTGAAGTTCAACGTCAGCGTCGAGTTGCCGTGAATCCAAGCCGTATGGCCAGCGTTTGTTTTTTCTAGCGTGGATATATAGCGCGACCGCAGATCAGGCGGACCGGTTTCGGTAAACTGTTTTAAATTCATGAAAGTCTATCCCGCAGATGAGCCCCGACACCAACGTCACCACCAGCGTTCTCACGTTTGTGCCGAGTATCGAGGACGCCGGCAAGTTCCTCTCCTGCCACGGCAGCGTCCCGGATATCCCGGATTCCGAGATGGAGGACGGATGGAAACTCGACATACATCGTGAGTACAGTTTTCACTGAAATTTCACACAGACGATTTTGAGTGGGAGATGACGATATCTATCCTAATAATGATGGATACCATCTTCCGCGACAAGTGGTCTTTTACTCGTGCCGTAGAAAATAGAAATTAACGAGAGTGCTTTGGTTGCAACTAGTTTTTATAGATGAAAATAATATACAGAGGGATAAGAAGGGTTGAAAAGTTGAAATCACCCACAAAACGAGGAATTGGGGGAAAGAAAAGCTAGAAAATTCACCATTGAATTGGCGAGAATTTTCAGTGTTGGTTGTAAGTTCGCGACACGTCAAATCGCTGTGAGGCAATGAGGCACACTTGAAATACCTGCGATATAAAACAACGCTGATATTCAGTAAACCAAGTTACAAACAAAGACTAATCACGATGTTTCAAGACGTTACGCTAGGGAGTGATCTCTACGCCTGCGTCTGCAGTGGCAAAAATAACAGAACCGAAAATGGGAAAAAGAAGCGAGCGTTGATTGAGAGAGAAAAGCCTCGTAGGACGAAACGAAAGGAAGAGACGAGGAAAATTTGTCAACGCTGTCGAGATTGCGCCCGGCTAAAAGGATTCCAGACTGGGTAGCTCTGGGAATCTGTCTGATTGGTTTGCCTGACGGTGAAAAATTTGAAAGTGCTCTCTCTCTCTCTCTCTCTCTCTCTCAGTTCTCTCGCGGTTGTCTTGTCCAGCAGGCGGAGGAGACGGACGGCCGTGCACCGCTGTCCAATAAAAATGAAATACGATCGATGAGCGATTTATCGCGTCGCCACGTCGGATCGTGATTTAATTCGCGTAATCGATAGAGCAACCGCGTTTCGCGACTGGCGAGAATGCCTCTCCTCCGAAGTTTGTCTCTCTGGTCGACGTGTCGTCGCAGGCATCCATTTCTCCGTCCAACTTTCCCCCGAATCCTACGAAATTTTAATTAATTCTTTCGAGGCTTCGCGAACCACCGGCGGCTGAAAGTTCGACCTCGCAACTCCGCCCCGTTCAGTTGGATCCGCGAACAGTATGCAAGCGGAGGAAAACGTGAGGTCCTTTGAGAATTATTAACTCTGACAAAGGAAATCCGTTGAGGGGAAGACATAACGGGGGTACTATGTATGCGTTATTTCATGATCGAGAAATAATTGAGAAATAATGATTCGTTATTGCGCATAGTCAGAACAATGGGACTTGGAATGGAATCTGGGCAAGAAGGCAGAAGACAGGAAATTTCAACGACATAAATCTGTGATTTAGTGATCTAAAATTGAACCTCTCTCGCGAGAAATGAAAATTTCGAAAATGTGTCAAGCTGTCAATGTCCAGATATAGAAATATCGATTGTTTCGAGAAGTTTGAAATCTCAATCACGTCTACGATCGTCCAAATTTCTAGCTTCAGAGTAAACAGACGACGCTTTTTCGATTGTGCAAACATAACAGGTGGAATATCTGCAGGATTTTTGGAGAGAGTCTTCTCGTCATTCTCACTCGAGACGACAATGCCCCGGCACCATTGTTTTCCTCTCCATCTTATTGCTATGCCACAGAAAAAGTGCACCGAATCTTAAGCAGCTAGATTGGCACGATCGATGCACTTCCTCGCACTCGTCCGGTTCTTCCGTTTCCTTTCTTTTCTTTTTTTCTTTTTCCTTTTTCCTTTTTAGACGTTTCTTTCGCTCGTACAGCCTTGCTCTGCATCGAATAGTCATCCTTCTGTAAATTTCCGCTCCACTAACACCCTCGCCACTTAAGAACCTGACGACAGCACGCTATTTCCCCGATGTGCAATCTTACAGTGGAACAAGCTTCTTGGCAGCCAACCAGAACACACTATAAACTAAACGCAAACGCTCCGACCAGAAGCACACCGATGCCAAATATTTAAAAGAATATTTCCAATGTACTATCCCTCCCTCTCCCGACAATTTTATTCTCTTCCTCTTCTACCTCGTATCTCCTCTTTCGTTCGAGTATCCACAAACAATATTCGAATAACGAACAAGCGGCGAGAACAATCCGCGAGATCTTCCCGGAATGAGATTCAACGGAGGTAAATATTAATATCCACCGATTCGGGAAATTTTTAATTTTCCCTCTCCGCGGGGAAGGGAGTTGGTGGGGAAAACAGAGACTCGTAAATCGAATTTTAATAGGAGGAGGGGGGAGCATTTCGCTTCTCAGAAAACTACGGCAAACATGAGATTTAATTAAACCACGGTGACTCGGAATTTACTGAATTTTCTGGAGATCCGTCGATCCCGGTGGTTGTTCAAACGGAAAGACGGAAATCGAATATTTAAATCGATAAAAATCATTCGATAAAATTCCGTCGTAAAATTCCGACGTTGAACACATAAACGCGACGATAGAAAAGAGAGAAACGAGATTTTTCATAATCCTTCGGGTGGAATTCTCGTGCTTCCTTATTTCCCTTCTCACGCTCTCCGAGCACACTCTGAACCGGGGATTTCAGCGCCGCGTCGTTTCAAAGGCCGTCGAAAACGCGCTCGCCTATCGAAATTAAAACCCGCGTGCATCGTTGACGCGAGAGAGGAGAAGAGCCGAGAGAAAAGAGGCAGTTTGGAGAACTTATTTACCCTGTCGAATCGAGGCCGTGTATTGGCTTCACGCTCGATCTCTCGCTGCCGCTATTAGCAAGAAATCCGTTGCTCCCTCGTGGCCGTTCGCCTTCAATATCATTCCTCCGTCGTTGAAAGTCGAAAAGCAAGAACCAACGAGCGAACGAGCGAAAAAAGAGAGAGAGAGAGAAAAAAGAAGAAAAAACAAAGTTAAAAAAAGAAAGAACGGAAATAAGAAATAGGAGCGATAGGGAGGGATGAAGAAGAGAGAACGAGAGAAAGATCCTGTGGAAGAGAGCAGCCGCGATATCGATTCACGATGTTCGCCAGCCTTCTTGCTTATGATTTCACTCGACCTCGGAATTCGTAATACGAGTCCACCGAACAAATCCGATAATTCCGCTGCGAGAATCGTGCCTGTAATAACGACTGAATTTTTCCTCCACTTCTCTCGTCGTCACACCGTCACCGTGTTTCCGTCCCGCTCGCTGAAATTATCGGCCAGCGCGATTATCGATGGGAAAAGAAGATGACTCGAGGAGAAAAAAGGCACGATGATGGATTTCGGTAGGTAAATGGACGAGAAAAAGCAGAAGAAAGAAGAAAACGCCGCCACGGAGGTGTAAAACTTGTTAATGTTGCCATTTTTGAGGACCAAAATTTAAGACTCTCGTTACTAAATATAGAACTTTCCGTAACAATATTTTTCCTTTTTAATTTTACGAATTTGTAAGTTAGTAAAATGTGATCAACTGTAACATAGTGACTTGTGTGTCGTAGGATTTTACTACACGTGTAAAAATTTCTCTTTCGAACGGAAATATTACTTCCCGTTTCTAATTTTACGATTTTACAAATTAGCAACATTTAAACTGGAAATATTAACAACACTGGTGATCGTGAACTTCTCGTTTCTAATTCGACGATTTTACAAATTAGTAAGATTTAATCTGTACTTGTAATTTGAAACTTGCGTGTTGTAAAATTTTTTTTCTTCCAACGGAAATATTAACAATACTATAATAGTGATTGTGCACTTCTCTTTTTTAATTTTACAACTTTACAAAATTTAATAAAATTTAATCTGCACCTGTAATTCGTAGCTTGTAAAATTTCTTTTCCAACAGAGATTGTCATGAACTTGCAAGTAACTTGTACAAACTTTATCGAGAAAGTATCGATGTATCAATGACGGAGGAACATCGACCGCTTTGGAGAAGTGTGCTGTTGTTGAGAAAACATTGTTCGAAACATTGTTGAACCAGAGAAACATCGGGTGCAGTTTGACTTAGCTTTCTGATTTGCAAGAGATCGCCCGAAGGCTGAAGCCGGGGAAGGATTAACAAGGAAAATTGATTTTGTTGTTGTCAGAGCGAGCAATATTGCATTAGAGGCGAGTGGAAATTTAACTTGCTTGTGTTGAAAATCGCGAACAGTAATCGCTGTTTGCTGTATAAACACGATTTATTATATAAACGTGTGTAATAGTTGTTTATCCCATAAACCATGCCAGACACTGACTAATAAAGTATCTGTCAACTTAAGGGAAAATATATTTCCTTTCGTTATTCATATCGTGAATTAATAGTACTAAAAATATTCCCCAGTGATAATGTATACGATTGACGATCATAATTCTTACAAGACTCTGCGTTTAATGTTGCAATTTATGAATGATTTTTATAATGCTCAAGTGTTTTTATTAAACTGCTTTTATCAGGATATCCTCAAAAATTAGGATAATTTTTATTACTGTACTTTCATCAGAATATTCTCATTACAGATTTTTTTATTCAAACAAAGATAATCCCCATTTTCTCATATTTATTACATACAGGGTGGGCCAAAAACCACTTCCTATTAAAATAAATCTAATAAAATAAATTTACGCTCTGGCGGCCAACATTTGGAAGAAATTATCTTTAGAACGTGTTGAAACAAACTCATATTTGAACCTAAATTTAATTTAAAATTCATAGAAATAGTTTTTTTCTTTATATCTTGATGTTTTGTTAAAAAAAAAAATATAGGTGAGAAGAAACTTTTGGCTCACCCTATATAAAATTCAACGCCATATTCGGCTCTTGGACAAACACATTTTAATTCACCTTTTTTCAGAAAAAAGATACCGTAATAATATTCTCTTCTTAGTGATTTATGACAAATTATTACATAATAACGTAACTCCCCCCCCCCACCCCAAGACACCCCATACGTTCATCATGAATCTCCAGCATCCCGAATCTTCATCCATACCTTAAACCACGAATCATTTTCACTTATTTATAATCCAACACGCCAAACTCCACGGGCAAGCAAAACAATCGCCTCCTTCTTATCAATCACTCCAACTACGTANGCAAGCAAAACAATCGCCTCCTTCTTATCAATCACTCCAACTACGTACTTACAATTAGTTGCACCGCGCCCAAAGCGCAAAACGCGCTCGCGCGTTGAGTGCAGTTCCGCCGTAACAAAACATCGTACCATTTCTTACACAACGACACGGTTGAAACTTTCAGACGAGCCGGTGGTTATGCTCGAGCTCGGGAGTAATCTCAACTTGAGCGCAATCCGCGAGGGTATCGACGTTTATTTCGAGTGCAATATCAAGTCGAATCCCTGGGTCTACAAGGTCTCCTGGCGACACAACGTAAGTTCAAACCAAACCCCAATCGCATCCCCTTCCCGTCTACTTGGATTCAGATCGTCCATTAAATTGAAATTCTTCTGACGAGAATTTAGAATCGTTTGTCCGTATTTCGCGAAACTTATTAGTCTCATATTGAAAAGTCAGATCCTTTTGAAGACAGAGCAAAGGTATACGATCCTTGACATGAATTTCAAATCGATTAGTCTTATTATTGTTAAGATCCACTTCGAGACAATATGCAGGCGATCCCGATCTTTTTGCTCGCGTCAAAGCGACGTGAAACGCAACGACGATGGAACGTTTGCTAACAGTTGGATAACGAATCTGCGCGGCAGTTCCAGAATCGATAATTTAGAAGCAAGGTCTGAAGCTTAATCGAGAAACGCGATAAGAGGGGCGGAGGGGAGAGGGGCGAGTGGCGCAGCTGTGACGCGAAGTTTCCGTTTAAAATTTACATGCTGATACGGGCCGACCCCGGGAACCAGCGTGTAAGCGTTCTTTGAACTAATAGCCAACGTTCCGCATCGATAAGAAATTTATCGGCGAGAGCGCCTCGGCGTTGACGTAAACCTAAGCTCTCCAGGCGTCTCCTTTAAATAGGATGAAGTCTGACGGGGACCATCGTTAATAGGAAACTCGTACAGAGGGGGAGAGGGAAGGAGCCGCGGCAAATGACGCGCACCGATTTCCCTTTGGACTTTGAGGTTTACGCTAGGCAATAGGCGTTTTCCGTTTTAGATTGATAGACCAAGTTCCGCGGCAGAAACAGTTCAAATTTCGCGCGTCACGCTAATCTTCAATATTATACGGGAACATGCAAGAAGCGACGCCAGTCGGCCTTTTGGCACTTTTCCGGCGGAACATTTGAAACGAAATATTTCCATTGTCTGTTAGACAACTGTGTATTGTAAAAGTGAATTCTGAATAATCGTACAATTTCATTGTTTGAATCAGCTACAACAATCGGACCGACTCACGGAAGAACATTCTTGTCAAAATCAACGTCAATTTCTGTTTGAACAAATCTATTTATTTCAATTGTCATTTAAATCAGAATGATTTGTACACGGAATATATTTTAATNTCAAAAAATCATCTATTCATATTTTCATATATATATATATATATATATATATAATCATCACATTTTATTTTTCCACAGGGCAATCCGTTGTATCATAATCCAGCGACGGGGACCATAATCAGTAATCAAAGCTTAGTATTGCAAAGCGTGACTCGAAGCAGAGCTGGAATTTACACGTGTATCGGTAGCAATCAAGAAGGCGATGGAGAGAGCAATCCGCTGAATCTGGACATCAAATGTGAGTATATTGGCTATTCATCTTGGTGGTTCTAGTTGTTGTAAGATGCGCGGCCAGAGATATTACATTTTGCTCGTCCAGGATCGAAATATTGCGTGGAATTCATAATCCTCAATCGATGTTACGTGCACTATATATATATATATATATATATATATATATATATATATATATATATATATATAAAAAAGATACATACAGGGTGATTCACGTAACTTGCACACTTCAAATAACTTTTAAATTACGCGTCTAATGGAAAATTGTTTGATACAAAAGTTGTATGGTTTCAATATTGCCTGTCATTTTTTTTTGTGTGTTGAAAAGGGTTCCAAAATTTTCAAGGTCATCTTTATCTTTTTTCTTTTTATGAACCATATATTTCTTTTATCATAGATCGAAAGAATATTAAATTCTAGTAAAAGAGTATTAAGCCACATTGGTTCTGAAGGTAATGGTTAAGAGGATATTTTACGATCATTTGTCTCGAGGATCAAAAAAAAGACAATGTTAGGAAATGTATTGTTTACGAAGCAAACGTATTGTCTACCAATCATGGTAATGTCAATTTACATTATTGAACACCATGGAACATTAATGTGTGACGTGGCATAGTCAGTCTGACTTTATTGATGGAACGAGACGAAAATATGCAGAATATTCTGTAACAGTATAAGTGCAAGTGTTAATTTTAACTTGAAGAGTAAGTTTCTATGTAGAAACATTTCGCTGCTCGTCTTCTCGACAGCGTCTTGCAAAGAGGCGGGTGGAAAAAGTGGCGACAACAAAAGAACGTAGAAAGAAGTTTCAATTTTTCAAAATCTCGCCGAGGACTACATTCGTTGGCAACTTTCGTTTCATTAAAAGTTCGTATCGCGACGTCACCGGCAAACATCACCGGCGGACTCGATCTTCGGCGGGGAAAAAAAAAAAAGATTTAATTAAACTAAGAGGAAATTTTTACAAAGGATACACGAGGCAATTACGACGTGATTAAAATTAAGAAAGACTTCGACGACATCCTTTTTTTTTAAGCGACAATCGTCAATTTCAAAAACTTGACTCGCTTATATTATAATATATTATAATTTCGCCGAATATCTTCGAATTGCTTGTCGATAGAAAAATACATTATAAAACATATTAAACATCGAGTATTCAGATGGCAATTATCAACTAAACGATAATAAATAATAAGTCAAGTAACAATAAATAAGCTGAGAACAAATGGTAAATAATCTGTGCAAATTCGAATAGCCTCGAGCACGAGTAAAAGCTCAATGAAACACAACGTTGGCAAATGCTGCTGAAACGAAGTCCAAAGAGGCGAATAAAAGGCATCCGGATAACCCAGAAGGTAGGCATCAAAACCCAGAATCTGTTATCTCCAGAAATATTTAGAAAGTACGAGTCTCGCTGGCTTCTTCAGTGAGGCTGCATTATGTGGCGTACGAAGCCGAGCCAACGGATTGTTGCAATTCCAGCTTTGTGGATTTATACCGATTCGAATGAAGAGAGAACTGAATTGTAAGACGCTGGAAGTGAGAAGGGAGAGAGAATCAGGTGAAGAGAGAACGTGGTATACCAAGTGGCGTTGGCCACTAAAAGCGTTCAAGGAAACCGACTTGTAACAACGTGCTTTTACCGCGTAATGAAACATTTAACGAGGAACGCGTATAAAACTAAAATCCAACGTCAATCACGGTCACAGTAATAGTAATGCAATTTATATTACTTTGCAGAGCGATATAACCTCATTTTTTGCGTTAACAAAGTCTATCCGATACGTGTTCTGCGTTCCTCCTCCCTCGATACATCGTTATTTGTGTTTTCACCTTGTACATGAAATACACGAGGTATAAACTCAGCCCTGTAATATCGTTTTCACGAACATACCAGTATTGATCGTTAATTTCGCTTCGCGCGAATAAAACGTCTTTTTGCTGGGGAATCAACGTAATTAGCTTCGTCGTGGACGATAATAAACCAAGAAAGAAATTTTTGTAAAATCTTGAGTCGAGACACACACAAACACACACACAAAAATTAATAAGGAGGAAGATTTAAATTACCTCGACGAAAGAGAGTAATTCAGTGTATAAAATTAAATTGCTGGATAGAGGATATTAGAGACATAAAACTCTGACAATGATGAAGTAATACGAAAAAACTAAAGGAAATACCATAAAAAAATACAACAAGAAATGATGTTTCCATCAGTGAAAATAGACAGATTCCACAATGTTCTCCAAGATGTAGGAAACTTTATTCAACTTCTAGAATCTCTTTCTAAAGCATTTTACGATATGAGTAGAATTGAGGGATGGCAGCTTTAAATGGAATTAAATCGAACTGAAATTGACGATGCAGAAATAGAGTAAATAATAAGTAAATTATAAATATATTAGCATACCATAAAATTGTTAAAACTTCAAAATTTATGAATACATGAATACATCTTTTCAACTACCATCCCTGCCCCCTGTACGATTTTCTGAACCTGGTATCGCGAAGGATAAATATAGAAAATTTAATTCGAAATTTTACCAGAGGGCGAACACTTTAATTTACTTTAACGAACACTCTCGCCAATTTGTTGCGTAATTGGCCAATTTATTCATTACGTTATTGGACGATTAATTAAATTAACCACGAATTTATTTCACAGTGTGCTTTATACGTTGTTGAAACTTCATCGTAGCTGAAATTATAAATTTATGAAAGTAGAGGAAATAGACGTGAGAGATTTTTTTTTTCTCTTTTAAAGGCCAAGAAGCCGATTCTCTTTGCCTTCATTAACGATTTCTTTTTGAGAATTTTCTGTGCCGAAGTTTTTCGATGACACAGTCCACGCGCGCGGAAAAATAGACGAAAGTACACACTTTCTTTGATTTCAACTGCATCGACTAAGATTTTATCACATCCACTCCGAGCGATCGAATCATGGCGGTCCAATCCGACGTCGATTCTGCTTTCAATTTACAGCACTCCAATTTCAAATTCTCTCTCTTTCTCTCTCTCTCTCTCTCTCCGACGCAGAAGTCTGCCACTCGAACTTCGAGAAGAAAGGTCAAGATACGTTAATTCTCCGCGTTTTATTCACGTTCATTTCGCTTCGTCGAGTTATTTCATTTTAATTCATTTTAAACATCTCAAGTTCGTTCTCATCGAATTTATTCACATGAAATGTGAATTCGACAATTTTTAATCTCTATCACTGGCCTCGAAGTTACAAGTTCTCGATTTTACAAAATTGTTCAGGTGCAACATCGATCTTATTGTCCGTTTACGAGGTTGAAACTTCAGCCTTGCACAGGGCTCTCTTGAACGCGAAGAAAATTTGGTAAATTCCGGGCGTCAGAGTTTCTTGCCCCGCGGAAGGAATTTGAGGTTGAGGAGGAACGTTGAGGTATTTATCCTAATTTCGCTCGTGCCAACTTCGGTCTCGTCGGTGTCCACTTCGTATACCGAACCGTCTTGTCTTCATCTGCCTTGAATTTACTTTAAACTTACTTTGTTCGAACTTTGTTCCGGAAGCGAACTACCACGGCGATGTTCAACGTTCTNTTTGTTCCGGAAGCGAACTACCACGGCGATGTTCAACGTTCTATCAAATTCCGGTGTAACTACTCTTGACATTCGTTCGTCCATATCAAATGAAATTTGAAGATATGTTTAAACAGTCTTGAACGCGAACTAAGTTCCTCAAGGAATTGTCGAATTATCTGAACTATTTTTAACATTACAGAGGTATTTTTAAAAATGTTCTCTCTGATGAATTCAATTGCCGTCAGTCAGCTGTTATTACATTGACAAGAACGAATAGTTCAATAGTATAATAACTTTGCACTTTGTATCGAACATTCTCTTTCTTAATTTTCTTAAACGATCTCGAGTCTTCGAGGTCCTATAAAATTCTCAATCACGCTTAGATACGGATGTTGAAAAAAATTAATTTCCTGTCAAATATTCTCTCTCATATTTTGAATAACTTCTTTCAATCTGGGCAAGAATGAAATAAAATTAAATCAATCTCGCTCAAAATTCACGATCAACATCACGCTCAAACAAGTGTAAAGAAAAAAACACGACTTCTGTTCTCCACAAAGAGAAAGAAAAAAAGAAAATTATCCAATTATTGTATTGATAAAAAACCTCTAACACTTCGCTACACGATCACACTGAAACAAACGTTAAAAAATACACGATTTCTATTCGCCACAAAGAAGAAAATTATCACTGCGTTGATAAGAAAACTTTGACACTTCGCTACAAATATAACACTTTCTAACTTGAGCAAGAATTGAAAAATTCAATCTCGTGCAAAATTCACGATCACACTGAAAAAATGCGCAATTTCTGTTCACCACACACACACACACAAAAAAAAAGGGAAAGTAAGGATCAAAGCACTCGAATCGATCCAACACCATCCATTCTCTCTGGTCCACCAACACAACCTCAAATCCCGAAAAGTACTCTATCCTCGAGTCACAGCCGCTAAATCACGCGGACCGCAAAATCTCGCGACACCATGCCGAGCTCCATGAAACGAGGCATCCCACGTTGAGCGGCCAGAGCATCCCATTCTCCTCCATCACGGAGCGCGCGGATCCTACGGACGCTTCCGGGGCCCTGGGCTATCGGGAGGCCACGTGGCACACACGCGCATAATTCCGCACGATCCATCCTGCGTTCCAACCCAGAACCCGGTATGTGTGTGTGAGAGTGTGTGAGTGTGTGAGTGTGAGTGTGTGTGCGCGCACATGTGCACGCGGCCGGCCGCGCACGATTCGAATCTCATCAAACACCGCGCGGCAGCCGCCTTTAACTGCCTCAGACGGGCCGTTTAACCCGGCGGACATGGCATCGTGCACGAGAACACGAGAGAGTAGAGGCTTCTGGCCTGGTGAATTCCGGCATGTGTCAGACATGCGGCTCGTCGATCGCTGAGGGCCAGAAGCAGCAGTTGCAAGCGTGTATGTACAAGCGCGCGTGGCCACGCGCTCCGACGGATTAGCCGCGGCAGTTTAACCGGCGTTAAGGCCATTACACACTGATTTGCCCGGATCTGTGACCATAGGGACACACGCGAGGTGAGACCGACTGTCAGCCGATCGCAAGTTACAATCAGGACTTGAGACGCCGGATTACGTCTGTTAGGTTACGTCTAGAGGCTGCGCCGTGGCCCATGCGTCTGCACCGGAAATCGAACGACCGGGGTAAGATGGATTGTTCGCGTGATAATGGATGACGGAAGCAGCGATCTCACGACCCTGTGTTAATCATTTCGATTCACGCCGTGGAATTATTACAGGGTGAATAGAAGAAAAGAAACGGTTCTGGTAGATTGTAATGGATTGTTCGCGTGATAATGGATGACGGAAGCAGCGATCTCACGACCCTGTGTTAATCATTTCGATTCACGCCGTGGAATTATTACAGGGTGAATAGAAGAAAAGAAACGGTTCTGGTAGATTGTGCTCGCCGAAACTAAGTGAAAAAACGTTCTAACAAACTTGAAAAAATTTATAGTTCGAGAAATTCGTAGTTTCGAAGTTATTTCGAAGATTTTTTTCTTTTTCTTCGAGATTCGTTTCTTTTTCTTCGAGAGCTATCATGTATATGCATAAGTGGTTTGCCTTATAATTTCTTCGTCTTCTGATTACTGGAGGTTTACTCTTGCAAAAATTGTAACTTTGAAACTATTAATTTCTCGACCCGTATTTATTAGGACTTTTCTTCACGTATCGGCAAATACTATCTACCCTAAAAGTTTTTTATTCACCCTGTANTACTTTCGTAATAAAAAATTTATAAGCGGAAATAACTTAAATTTGGTACTTCAAACTTTTGGTACTTTGGTGTTAAAAAGACGTAATAACGAACTCTTCAATTTCATCTTCCTAATAACAAAAATTTTTTGTTTCATTGTCAGTAAAAATTCTCCGATAAAATACGTCTAAACGTCTAGAAGAAAGTAACGCCTAACACGTAGATGGCATAACTCCTTCAGTTCGAATCGAACGAGTAATCGGAAGACTGCACGATCGATGTTTTCTATTTCTTTTTTCCAGTCACTCCAGTCTGTCACCACGGTCAAATAAAGGTGTTCGGGGTGGCGCGACAGGAAACCACTTTCAGTTCGAATCGAACGAGTAATCGGAAGACTGCACGATCGATGTTTTCTATTTCTTTTTTCCAGTCACTCCAGTCTGTCACCACGGTCAAATAAAGGTGTTCGGGGTGGCGCGACAGGAAACCACGCATATACCGTGCGAGCTCGAGGCAAATCCACCGGAAGTAACGTTTACGTGGAAGTTCAATAACACAATGGAGGCGATCGACATACCACAGGCGCACGTCAGCAGCGAACGAACACGTTCCACGGCCTCTTACACGCCGATGACAGAGCTAGACTACGGCACTCTGCTTTGTTGGGGCACTAACGATCAAGGTACCCAACTCGAACCCTGTGTCTACCACATCGTGCCAGCTGGTGAGTCTGTTTTACGTTGTAAATTATAATTTCGCTCCTTTTTCTTTTCACTATCTTTCTCTGACCGAGATACTTTTCTCGTATTTAATGCTCGCTTTCACGACGTGTATATGTGTGTGTGTGTGTGTGTG
>NIPQ01090629.1:1510-46052 GCA_002806875.1 Lepidotrigona ventralis hoosana
AAAAAAAAAAAAAAAAAAAAAAAAAAAAAAATGAAATGACAAAATTTTAAATAAGAGAATAATATATATCTATAATAATTAGACAGTGATAATCGAATCTTAAGAAAGAAGAGGGAAATTCCACGACGATAATCGACTTTGCTCCTCCCAGCTCGATGGATCGTGCCATTGGCTGTACGACGAACAAATAAATCGTTATCTGATAACGTGATGCTCGCGGATAATTAGTCGCGGCGGTATTCATCGCTCTTAGAAAGAGAAACAGGTGGATTTCTCACTGATGAAGATGGAGTGACTTCGAGCGGGCTCAAGTGGGCTTGATCCCGCGATATCACTTTCGCGATCGCTGTCGTGCGTTTTCTCTCCGATAACGATTTAATTGTTTTATCAATGAGGGATGATGAGATTCCGCGGCACACATGCTGCGAGTTTAGAGAAATCAAGATGTAGAAGTTTCGTATATGGCTCATGATGAATTTTGCGATTCTTAACCGTTAAATTGCGCAATTGATAATATAATAACCAGGCTACCGGACATTTTTATGGATACGAGAGAAATAGATGTAATCTTACAACAAGCAGCATATTTTGAATGATATACTTCGTGAAATTTTGTACCTTCAGTGTGTTTCAGTCTCATCTTACGCGTCTTTGGATTTTCCAAAAATACATAAATATGCTCAGAGCCTAATGAGAACTTGTTAATGCTTGAAAAGTGGGAGAGTGGATGCGTTAATATATCTATAAAATCTAAAATATCTATAATAAATATTAAAAATGAAAGACTTTCGAGAGCACCATATATAAGTTGGATAATCGTGTCGATAAACGGTATGAAAAATGTGAGTATAATCGAGTTTGGTAACTCCAAGTTGAAAGCAAGCCTCTGACTGATAAATCACATCAGGCTAGATGCGAATCTAAATTTTAATATTTGAATTAGTTATCTCTCTCGTACTTGTTTCTTGATGAAAAGGCATTCATTGGAGATGTATCCAAGTTGAAAGCAAGCCTCTGACTGATAAATCACATCAGGCTAGATGCGAATCTAAATTTTAATATTTGAATTAGTTATCTCTCTCGTACTTGTTTCTTGATGAAAAGGCATTCATTGGAGATGTCGAATCACACGCAATGATTTTGTTCTTTATCTGATATCTGGTGAATCCCTAGTTTATCGTAGAAAATCTTTCCTTGCAAATTAATTTAATTTAATGATGTCATTGGGCTTTGCTCGAAGAGATGACAATTTTTTCCCTGGAGGACATGTTTCCAGACGGTTGCAGTTATTTTAGAAACGCAGACAGGTGCATTATCTCAACTTTCAGATATTGCACAATTCTGATTACTGCTATCACCATCAAAAGATCTAATCATATTATACAATGGAGGACATGTTTCCAGACGGTTGCAGTTATTTTAGAAACGCAGACAGGTGCATTATCTCAACTTTCAGATATTGCACAATTCTGATTACTGCTATCACCATCAAAAGATCTAATCATATTATACAATGTTACATACGAGTTGCGCACGTGTGCATATTTGCAATGCCTAAGATTTACAAATTGTATACGAGAAATTGCTGGAGTTGAGCAACTCGTTTCGAAAGAGATTAATGTATCGTAAATGGAATTGCAATACGGCTCGAATGAAGATTCGAGGCAGCCAGTCGGTCGATCCGATGCTCTATGCTTCCTCAATTATCTAATCGATCTAATCGTTGTGAAAAAATGAAAATGCCGACAGTGGTCAGAGTCTAATGCCAAGGAAGGAAGAAGACACACAGCGTGACACTTTGATGGAAAACAATTACCAACAATTCTCGACTGTTGGGTCTTCGACGATGTTTTGATAACGAGATATAACAACAAATATCGCGCTCCGACAGTGCCAGATTCGTAGATCATCGACGCTTCACAATTCATGCCACGATGATTCTTACGTCCGATCTGTCTCGTCGTTAAATCTTTAGATAAAAATTGGATCGAATTTTTTTTATTCAGTAATGACGATCTTCTGCGAATCAACAAGAATAAGTGAATGGGAAACTGAAGGTTTCAAACTGTGGAATTGGGAAATCCTGAGTTTTTGCACGTTTCGTTTTCTAATCTTTATCTGATAGCTCGGCAGCTATTCAAAAATCGTCTCGGTAATTCGAGTGTAATCAGAGACTTGGAAGAGTAAGATTAAGGAATCGTTTAAGGAATCATACTTCTCATCGAATCACCTAATTTAATAATAAAACCTAACAATTTCAATTTTCCGGCTATTTTATACGTGTCGTTTTTATAATTTAAGGATATCGTGAGAAGAAGATTGCAAAAATTTACAGGAAATGATTGCACGTGGAATATCTATTGCATAATATAATAGTCAGTGAATTAACAAACCACGGAAGAATAATGTGCTACCGTTTTCGAACGAAACAAGAAAAGAAAGGCCAAAAGCTTGCTAATAATAACTAAAAAAATTAGCAAATTAACAGATTGCAAGTTGTAAGTTGTACACTTCTGTTTCACAGTATTTTACAGTCATTAGGTTTCACGTTTCGATTTTACAAAATTTACTTCCAAACCAATGCGATTTCGCTAGATTACTTATCAAATATATTCATTTGCTTTCTTCTTCAAAGTTATTGCCATTTACTATCCGAGAGGATTTATCAATAGAAATAATAAAAAGTGTAAAATTTCACTCATTTTTAGAGAAAAATTTCCACCACTTGCTTATGAATTCTTCTCTTGTTGATCGCCGTTGTTTCCAATCCGCGAAACCCTTTACATTAAATAACGATTCTCGCGAATCTAAGACGATTGCATCGTAAAGATAGACTAATCTACGAAGCTTTGGATCGCCATGATCTTTAACGAAAATTATTTTTCCACTTAGAAGTCCGCGACGTTAGAATCAAAGGGCTCGCTTCGAAACGCTGTATCGTAATAAAGAAATGATGCTAAAACACGAGAGAGAACGTCGCGATAACGATAAATCAAGGCTTTATTGGGTCTTGGAAATTTATCTGGTCTCTTCAAAGCTTCGTCGATTAACTGTCAAGTGTTTTACAACGACACTAACTTACCACGTTCGACAACTTCCTCGAACTATACTTCTCGCAGCGAGAGATAAACTCTCTTGTTTGCGTTATATGCTTGCTGTTTCTTCGGTTTTCCAGCTGTTTACAGAGTGTAATTGAAATCCGCTCTACGAAGATTTTTCGAGATCTGTCTTGATCTGACGTGTCTGGCGATTCGAATAAATAACTTTTTTTCACATACGTTCTGACCTCTCAATTTTCTACACGATTTCAGTCGAACATCTCTTGCCCTCTTTTCGACGAAATTCTGTTTTTTTTTTTTTTTTTTCGTTAAAAAATTTCTCTGTAAACGATGGATAATGATAAAGAAAACCATAAATTCTGTTTTTTTTTTTTTTTTATCGTTAAAAAATTTCTCTGTAAACGATGGATAATGATAAAGAAAACCTTTTAATAACAAGCTTGTGTTCATCTCGAAAATTGAAAAATTTCAGCCATGTATCGATAGCATCCTTTGAGAAAGCTTGAAATTGTCGGCTGAAATAATAATATATATAAAATTCTTCCAAAACATAAAAAATATTTTTCTCACTGGTTGAAACTCGCCAGCAAACATTGAAACATGCGAAATTCTAGGTTTATGTATTAATATTTAAAAACACTAACAGACTGCGGACATTTACGTATCTATGGAAATTTTCAATGTGCAAAATCGAAATTCACATCGTACGCAAAGATTGTACAAACACTTGTCAATCAAATATATACATATATATATATATTTCAAATATTCAGTAAGCTTCAGTAATCATTGCGTTCTGTTGTGTAACGAGTCATCAGTTTCATTTCATTTCTGTAATAGCGTTCGTGCAAGTATTGAACGGTCACACATAAATGGTCCGCAGTTTTGTTGACGAAATATCCAGAATTTGGCGTTCACAGTAGGTATGACGTATGGGCATTTGAATTTGTTCCAGACAGAAATTGACATCGCCCAAGTGGAATCGGTTCAAAGGGATCAGGCTGAGATGGAAGGACAAGATCAGACTGAACAACGTGATATGGAGGTGCTGGCATATGCAATGTAAGGAAAACGTGGCATGCACGTGTGCACGCGGAACCACGACCACGAGTGCGCGATAATAACGCAAAAATAACGATACGATCGGAATTAATGTTAGAACTATTCTGACAGTGGACTCTTCTACTCCTCTCGAACCAAAATTGAATCTCCCCTCTCATAGGGGAAATTGCTGGAATTTTATTTATTGTCATTTGTCAGCTCTATTGCTGTGAGATCTGACGATCGTGAAAGTAACGAAGGAATGATTTCATTGAGAGAAGCGAGAACGTCTCGGTGTTTCGAAAGAAATTTTTTATGTTACGAGAAGAAGCTAGCGCCGCTATCCGAGACTTTCGCAATTTACAACTTATCACACGCTTCAGATGAGATATTCTCTGATTTAGTGTAGGAAACGACGAGCGTGAATGAGCAAATAAGGAGGAGGAAATGATTAATTCGATTTAAGAGAAATAATCTCTCTCAGCGATTCTGCGTTTAGAAGTTTTTTAAATGATATAACACGTGGTGAACCGAATCGACCAACTTTGGAAGATTATCTTTTATTTAAATGCTTCGGGCGTTTTAGCAAACCCTCTGTTAAGTTCAAATCAGAAACTCGACCAAGTACAATATTTAAAAAAAAAATTCAAAGAAGTTACGTTTGAAAGTCTAAAACTTAAATTTGAAAAAAATTTCAGAATTTTTAGAATAGAAGAATAAATGCAAGATTTTAATTTCGTTGTTTTGCAAAGATAAGGAAATATCGGACGTATTCAATTTTCAATTCGAAAATTCCTTCTTTTCTCCAAGTTTACATTTATATTCTCCGACGAGCACCGTGATTCCCTGAATCGCAGCCGTTGACCATGACAACTCACCCGAGGAAAACGAAGTTGTCGCCACTGAAAGAATACAACCAATAAACCTTGTTATCACCGCGGGTTATCACGCGGAACGATTGTTAAATGTCAGCAAGAATTAAAACATGTGGCTCGAGCCTCGAGCGTGTTATTTCCGGTTACTTCGTCATCCGCGTTTTTCGAAACAATCGGAGAATTTGCATGTTTTATAGTGATTAGCTATAAAAGCATAGTTTCCTCTACAAAATTAACAAATTAACAAATTTCTTCTAAAATTGATTTAACCACGTCTATCCGTCTTCCCGGTTAAATTACTCCAGAATGGAATGTCCATCTTTCACGTTTCTTTCGCGATCGATTCTGGACGATTCGCGGCGACATTCGTCGGCCTGGGAAATTGGGAGGCGGCCGCGATTTTCCATCGTGGCTCGCGATGGAAAAACAAAGGTGGAGCGAGATAAGGCGCAATCTAAAGCCAAATTAAATTGATTCAAGATATCCTGACGCGAAAATAAGGCGATACGGCGGGTAGATAGGCGCCATGGTGTTGTACAAAATAAAGAAATATCTGACACGTGACGTGCCAGTGACAAAGAAATCCCCGCCAATCGGCTACAACGCGCCACCGATCTCTCTCCTCTCTTCGCGAGTTTCTACGAAACTTGCGAGGCGAACTTCAGTTTCGCGGATGCCGTCACACCGGCGAATTCAAAATCCCTTCGCCGCGGTGAAATCACAGTCGTCTCGCCTCTCCAACGTGTTCGCCTTCCAACTTTCAGTGCTTCTTCTCCTCTCGAAAAAAGCGGAACGACTTGTCGCGCGAGAGGGAAAGGTCTGGACAATAGATTCTTCCTTTTCATCTTGAAAGAGGTCCGAAGCTAATAAATTCCACTCGAGATCGGCACATCAGGAGGAATTTCGGTCGAGGTAAAGCTCCATTCATGGCCAAGGTCTTCGAATAGAATTATTCTTTCGTTTTTTTTTCGTCTTTTTCTTTTTCTTTTCTTCTGGAAAAAGATAAAGATTTGTTGTGTTGCTTGTCGTTAACCATTCGAGACGAGTTGGCTCTTCAACATTCATGTGTTAACTCGTCACCGGAAAGTTAGAAAATCTTTGGAATTCTATGACGAGTTGATGGAGGTATTTTGAGCAATGATGTGTTTATTATGTTGATTCGTCGTTCTTGGTCAAAGGATTAATTTCAATCGAAAGAAGGGAAATTGATAGTTGAATAGACAAGGATAGGATCGCACGAGTAAGAAGATGGACATTTAAATAAATCAATCCGCTTGGAATTGTGCGACAGACAGAAGCGCGCAAAGCGTATCTCGTTCACTGACATTTCGAACTGCCACGGACGCTATTTTTAAATTCACCACCTCCGCGTTCTCGATTGTCCACTCGTCAACATGTATTCACTTGCTTGATTGATAAGCAAAGTGCAAAAATCTGGAGAAACAAAACTGCGTGTCTAGTCGTTCTAATTCCAGAAAAATTCGCAAGAGCGACGATATCAACGAAATTGAGAAATAAAATCTCAAGATCGAGCTCCTCGGAAGCTATCAGTCGATCAACTCTGTCAAAATCGAAAAAAAGCACAGGAAAACGACGACCATATGAACCGTTCCTAAGTTCTTTCAATTTAATTTTGAAACAAATTTTTAAATCAACGATAGTTTATTTTATTTTAAATTTAAAATTTTTTACAACTTTTGAGAAAGAAATTCTACCCACCACACAACTGTATGTGTATAGTAAAAATATCGTACTCAAGAACTTCGAAGTAGATTGTTATGTAATTTCTTTTAAACGAAGTTACAACAGTTCAAAATATTGAGTTATAATACACGCGTATTGTGTATTGTATTCCCAGTGCATTCTGTTAGGTTTTTTTTTTTTTTTTTGTATTTTTGTTTGTNAACATCATCGTTTCCATAAATATCCAAACTGAAGAGAAATTTGTGTTGAAGTATATAGAAAAGGCGATCATAAGGGAAGCATCATAGGATTCGCAGACGAGTGTTGTGTTGAATCGAAGTGTTGGAGGTGTCGAACGGCGGAGGGACGTCGAATTTAATTCGCATTCGAGGCAGCGTGTCGCAGGACTTTGTACCTGCTGTCGTCAGTGATTACGAGAATTATTTCGCGAGTACATTACAAAATGCGTCGCCGCAAAGTCGGCATCGGGACGCTTGCGTCTCTCCTGCGATGCAACCAGCATATCGAGCATGGCCGTAGATCGAAGGGCAGCTAACTAATCGTTTCCAACGTTCGCGTGGCCGACTCGAACTCGAAGTTGAACTCCGTTCAACCAAGGAACGTATCGAACTTTCCCCCCGAACTTTTATCGTAAGTATAGGCCATACCAATTCTTGTCAAATGTAAACTTTAAAAAGAGTAAGAAGATCAAAATTAGAAGGATCGATGGTTTCCATCGTAATACCATAGAAACCTGAACCAACCATCCATCGATCCTTTGAGAATGCGCATCGTGAAAGTGTAAAGTGTAAGATGAAAATTCTACAACGAATGGAGGCTTCGCTAGTTAAAAATCATGGCGCACTCGTTGTCAGTCGGTCGTGGTTCCTTTGATATTTTGTGTCAATTTATTTATTTGGTAAAACAGAGGCTGGAGATAAAGGCACCTGCTGCATCCATTTTTTTTTTTTTTTTTTATTCATAAATCAAAAAACTTCTTAAATTTGGAAAAAATACGAAGAAATGAATTGTAATTTCCATTGCAGATCCTTTGATCGATTGAAACTAAAAGCGTGATTCTAGCATAATAAATTGGAGGATCCGGCAGCGTTAGAATGCTCCAATAGTTTTCGTCTTTTTTTCTAAAAAAAGTCATATTTTTTTTCTTTTTTCCTCTGTGAAAAAGGAAGAAAATTAACGAACAAGACAAGGTGAATTTGTGCCGCAAAACAAAGATATTCAAAAGTTTACAATTTTTTTCTGTTTCCTTTTGAAAGAGAATTGCTAGTTTAATGAACGATATAAAGTGAAATGAATTTCTATAATTTCAGTTATATTGAAGCAGAACACACTAGTTTGCCAGTTTGCGTCCCCGTTGGATGTTGATACTCATAATAAACCTGAGGTACGTTTGCTTCTCATCACTTGGTGATAAACTTTCGATATTTATTGAAAATTGTTCTCGTGATGATAGTCTGGTATAGGGTGTGCCAAAATGAAATTCAATAGTTTTTATGTATTAATTTATTTTATAAGATCTTGTTGGAGAAATTAAGAAGGAATGTAAACATATAAGAATATATGTATACAAAAATGAAGCGTGTCCTGTAAATCAAGTAACTGTCTTTAAATAAACGTTATTAAACGATTCATTTGATTACAGTTGAGTTGATAAATCAATGCTTTGTAAATATAGCGTAATGGACTGTTTAAATCAATCTTTGGTACAACAATTATTTTTATAACTGTATTAAAAATTCTGTTCCATTTTTTATTCCCTGTATAAGAAAGTATGGCTGATATTCAACAACAATGTAAATTTAAAAGATGTGTTTTTTATCACAGGCAGTAGTCTTAGAAGGCAAATACTGGAAGCGAAAACTAGCTGCGGTTACTGCGGAATATAAGAAATGGCGTATGTTCTACCGGAACAAAATCCTTGGTTGGACAAACAAGGATGGCACCGAAATGGTATTCTATCTACGAGTTACAAATGTCTTATAATCAGATCTTTTTAAACTAAAAACTTACGTGGAAAATTGGAAAATTAAAAATAACAAATATGATCAAATTAAATCATTCAATCAAATTTCTTTTATCCAGAAAATTAAATATCTCTGTTATTACATTTCCCGCAACCATGTCAGTTCCAATTTTCAAATTGCAAAGAAACATATTTTCATATTCTTTTTAATCACAAAATAATTGACTAAATTTTTAGGATTCGCCAACATTTTTCATTTCAGATGGAATCGATGGACGTGTTAGATTGGGGCAGTGGAATGGGAACAACGGGCAATTTTGGAGCAGGTACAGGCAACACACATGGAGGGACCAGTGGGACTCCAGGTGGAGAGAGTATGATGGTTGATGAAGATTACATGGAGCTTATGACTGATACGTTATTTTCAACAATCAGTTCAAATCAACCAATATACTTTCCCGATCCCAGAGAAATTGGTAACTTATAAATAAAAGTACATAAGTAAAGTCGTTTGAATTATAGAAACGGATAACGAAATAATATATGTATCGATATAGTTAATGTATACCTATACCTGTATAAAAGTTATTTTATGCAATTGCTTATCATTACAGCGCGTGGAGCTAGTCTGGCGGATTTTATACAACCCAGCTTGGGACCGCTCCAGCCAAATTTAGATGATTTTATGGACACTCTTGAACCGTTACAAGGTATCAAGTCAACATAAAATTCACTCATGTCCAATAGTTGATATGAATGATAAAATATATCACTGATTGTAATATTCATGATGTTTTAGAATTTTTAAATTCTAAGTTGCCCCCTGTCCCTGAGGAGGACGACATGTTTCGAAACAGTACTTTGAACGCGAACTATCCTGATCTCGACTTGATGACGCCTATGAATCAGATCAACGAGCTAAGCCAAGAATCAGCAGTAAAGAATGAGCAAACCGCACAACAGCCAACGTTGGCACAGGACGAACAAGGAGGTACTATACAGAATCTTCAGTACACCGCTAAAATATATACTCAACCTCAGCCAGAGCCAACAAATACATTCAGGAATGATATGTGAGCATCAATCATCATTATATAGAACTTTTTTTTATAATGCAATTCTATTTTAACGTTCATGCATACGTTATAGAACTCTGAATGAGAACTATAGCACCATACAACAAAACTACGAGCCTATTTCAACCAGCCAACCTGTTAGAGAAAAAGGTCGGTCAAGTAGAATTTCATCGAGGACTAGTCGAGTGATTCAGCAACCTCAGCAGCAACGGAACACGTATCAAAGAACAACGCAACAGTCGCAACAAAATTCGGCATATCAACAAACTTCGCAGCAACCATCTTACGCCATGGAAATTCAATCTGTTCAGTTGGCACCAGTTCAAAATCAAGTACAGATGACAACGTTGAATGAACAGCCTGTTCACGCGAATCAAATCGCGCCTATGGCTGCTGGCCACGTTCAAAATCTGGTGACGGTGCAGCAAAATTTTGGACAAACAAATTCTACTTCAGTGTCGGCACAACAACACAGGAGCATCAGGCCTCTGCCACCAGTCGCACCCATCTCCACAAAACCGTACAAAGTCGTTCAACCGCAACAATGTTACAAATTCTCCACACTACCGCAAAGCTTTAATGCGCAGCAATGCAAATTCAACGCTAACAATTTCAAGGTATTTCACAAATGCAACGTGACAAGTCCTGTCCCATTGCAACGTGCCGTTTCATTTGCATAGTGCATTAATAAAACTGCAAAAAACTGTAATTAACAACAGAATCAGATTATCGTGATATTTCTCAGACACACCCACCACAACAAGTCGTATCGATTTCTGCGGAGCAATCGTCGCAATCATCGATACTGTTGCAGTGCAGACCCTCCGGCTTAGATCTCACTACGCCGACTGTACAGCCCACGAAATTGTTGCCACAACCTGCTGCGTCAAATTCGGAGAAAGAAGAAGTATTTGCTGTGCCCAAGGTATATATAATTTATGATAATGTCATTAGCACATAAATATGAATGAATTTTTTTTTTTTTTTATTTTTTTAAACACNATTTTTCGTTTCAGTATCAGATAAAAGCAAGGAATAGATCTCGAAGTAGCTCGTCGTTAACCGCACCAAGAATGCATCCGCCACCATTAGTGTCAGCGGCGAGCGATCCCGCACTAAATCTAAATAACAATGTTTTGCTCGCACAGTTACTGACGAATAGTATGTATTCCAAGAAACGTAATCTTTGTACAGCTAACTTATTCTATATTTTATAAATCATTTAATGGCGACATGATGCGTAAATTATTGAGAAATCGATCACACGGTATTATATATTTTGTTAATAAAGAATATTATGAGAGCTTCAATATCGTTACATAGACACATCTGGTGTACACACAATGAATATGCCAGCTGATAATATAGTGCCGACAGTGACCCAAACAACCACTACTATGAAACACATCTTACCTATGCTTCCACCTTCAGCTTCGCCCACGCAGGTAACAACTGCTCACCATATTACCACGCCGGTCACTGTCCAAACGTCTACGGTGCAAGTGCAATCACAACAACAGGTATTCTTTTATATCATCTTTTCCCGAAATTGAAGAATTACTTGAGTCAACGTTGTTCAAGAATAAAGTACTCTTTAATGTAAAATTAATTTAACATTTTCGTCCTCGTATCGTAACGGATGGAATTCTTTAGTTTGAACTACGAGGACTTAAGTAACAAATCATATAAAGATATTACATAACATTGATACTGACAATAATAAACCTTCGCCTTGCATAATATAACGCGTTCAACTGTATGCATATTAGGCAATGCAACAGACTACTTGCAGCCAACAAATGTTATTAAATACAAACACCCAAGCGCATCAGCCGCAAAATAGTCCCGGGTCACCAAAGGATAGCTCTAATGCGCACAGTCCTCAAGGGTTAAGCCTCAGTCCTTTACACAGTCCGATGAGTATAGGAAGCCCATTGTCACCGAGTCGAAGTTACATAAAAGGTGAAACTGAACGAGGACAGTATAAGGAACAGAGAAGAGTCGGGCACATTCACGCGGAACAAAAGCGTAGATATAATATTAAAAATGGATTTGATATGCTGCATAGTTTGATACCGCAGCTTAGCCAAAATCCAAACACAAAGATGAGCAAGGCTGCTATGCTGCAAAAAGGAGCAGATTATATCAGGCAGTTAAGGGCGGAGAGGAATCAGTTGAAAGAGGAGATGGATAGTTTAAGACATCAAATCGAGTGCCTTAATACGTCTATTAGGTAATAAGAAAATTAAGACGAAAGATACGAACTCTGTTTTAAAAAGATTGCAATAATTTATCGAATCTTTTTGTTATAGTAATTGTCAATCTATGCTTCCTGCAACGGGTGCTCCAATTTCTAGACACAGAACTAGTAAAATGAAGGAAATGTTCGACGAATATGTACGCACGCGTACACGGGAGAATTGGAAATTTTGGATTGTATCCTTCTTAAAATACTTTTTGCAATTTCGGTTCTATTAAGAACGTGTATGTGACATTATTTCCTTATAAAATGATTAGTTCAGTATATTGCTTGAGCCTCTGATGATTTCTTTCAATACCTCAGTATCAACTGCGAGTATTGAAGATCTATACAGAAGTACAATATTGTGGGTTGAGCAACATTGCTCACTCGTTGATCTCAGACCAGGTTCGTATTTTTTTTTTTTTTTTTTTTTTTTTTTTTTTTTTTAGAAAAATATTAAGACTACTATATTAAAGGCGTTATAGTATAATATATTTATAAATAATTTAATTATACTAATAATTTCTTATAGCTGTTCTGAACTCCCTAAGATATCTGTGTACTGCCACTGATATTCTATCAGATCCTGGTCGCCTACCGGAAGAAGCACTCGCAGCAGTTAATCGCACGGAACGGCGACGATCAACTCAGTGACCAATTATAATATACGAATAAATCGTGAAGCGTGATTTGCTTATATGTTTAAAAGAGCGAGCGAAAGAAAAGCAGTTACCGTAGCAGTAAGCCAATTTAGGAAAAAAATTTACGTGAAAATTCTTAAGATGATCCTTTTTTACAGTAGTAGACGTTCAGGTTTCCTTTTACAACGATTACAGTTGGGAATGGAAAGAACTTAAAGTGCAATTTGTCCTTATTCTTCACAAAATTGTGATCATAAAATTTAATAACTAATTATTAAAAGTATATGAAGATGTACATGAATTTACTCGCAAACATTTGACAAAATATATACTATGATATACAGACTGTTACAAATTTGGAACATATTGAGATTTGAATATCCTTTTCTTTTTTATAATGGTAGTCGCGATTGTTCATACGTTCGTATAAAATATTAAAAAGATAAAAAAGTACATTCATATTTATTATACACATATAATTATGTACGTCACGTTTATGTGCTCATTCAAAATTGAGAGAAATATGATATATAATTTTACATTTTCACGAATTGCGATAACAAATTTTTATGATAAATTCCTTTCTTTTTTTCTTTTCATTTACTCATTAAATTCATTGTAATATTTGACTACATTTTTTATGTAATATTCAAAAAAAGGAAGGAAAATTATGTGGAGCAAACCATTCCATTATATTTTTACTATGCTTGTTTTTAACTATGATATTTATGGCAATGATAAGAGATGAAAATTAGTAATAATAATTTCTGAAAATTATTCTGTTTCTTTTTAGATAACGTTTTTTATTATTTTTAAGATAATATATTTGTAAAAAAAATGTTATTAATTCGATTATATATTATATTGTCGGTATATTTTTATAATAATCAAAATATAAATAACTTTTCGTTAAAAGATCGTAGAAATTCAGAAATTCTCTTATTAACGAATAAGAAATTATTTACCAAAATTTTTACGTTAAATAATTGGTTATATTTTCTTTTACATTACGAAAATATATGAGTGTTAATATAATATATAAAATATACAAGTATACCTACATGAAATTAGTGCCATGAAATTTATGACAAGAGACTGGTGTAAGAAACATTGTTGAAAACTGCAATTTAAAATTAAATAATTGGGAATATTTTCAATTTTGATCGTGCACAAGTAACATAGCTGTTGATACTTGCATGGTAATAACTTTGAAAGGATAAAAAGGATTACATTGCAGATAATCAAATACATATGAAATAAAAAAATGGATTGCTCACAAATTATGAGTTTATTACATACTATTAGTGTTATTAAATATGAAGTTTTTAATATGAAATTTCATGTGATAATGTACAAATCATTTATAAAAGAATTCAAATATTAGAGCTTAAGCTATAAAAGACTTCTGCATATTGTAATATTGTTAGCTTTAAATACCAATTGTACATAGCAGAGAGTTAAAAGCGATGAATAATCTTTAAGAATTTCCTAAGCTGTTTTAACAATATTGCAAAAATATAAATTTTACAAATGTTCAATTAATCTTTACAATATACAGTTGTC
Organism: Lepidotrigona ventralis hoosana; assembly: GCA_002806875.1. Classification (NCBI taxonomy): domain Eukaryota; kingdom Metazoa; phylum Arthropoda; class Insecta; order Hymenoptera; family Apidae; genus Lepidotrigona; species Lepidotrigona ventralis. The sequence goes on from NIPQ01090629.1 coordinate 15,675, forward strand.
TTTTATCTAACTTTACATTGTATATGTATAAATGATAAATAATATAAACAAATCAACAAAGGGAAATTTTTTGTACAATATGTACCATATAATCACATACAAATTTATGTATTGTTATTCAAATGATAATCTCCCTGAAAAATTAAATTTTACTATTTCTTTTTCTCCTATGAATAAAACAAAAAATTACTGATTCTTTATTCATTTTTTTTTTTATTTTTGTCATTTTATTAAAAAGAAACATTTTATTGTCTATGTTATCTTGGACATCAATATGAGATCCAAAGCTAAATTTAATATGAAGATTTTAACAAATACAATATATATTGAAGGATTATTACTTATGATGAAATTGAGAATTAGTAACGTAAAAAAATATGCTTCTCAATGATGGCTGATTAGTTGAAGAAGATATCAAAATTTATATTATTAATGTCCAAGTTGAGCATTTATCGCAAATGAGGTACAGAGATATCTTATCATTCTCAGAAAGTGGAAAAAAGCCAGGTGGCTCTTTACACTGAGACGAATGAATATTCACGCAGTTATTAATATGATATCCTACTTCCTTGATGCCGACACTGTTCAATATAAAATCACAAGATCTACAAGCTACTTTATTTTCTTTTTCTATTAAATTCGACATCTGACATATAGGACAAATAACTTCATCAGCTTGTCTATCTGCAGTAAGAGCTAGCATTTCAATTTCTTCTTGCATCATTCTTTCATATTCTTGAACTATCCATTGTTCTATAAATAACATAGAAATATTACTAGATGCTGTATACACAGTAAAAAAAAAAAAGGCTATCAATTCACCTTCATTGACTATTTCATTTTCAAGTTCGAATGCTGCTTCAGGATCAAGTGATTCATTTAGAAATGAATTATCTATAAAAGTTGGATCTACGTCTGTAGTCACAAGATTATTGAATTCTTCACGAACAATTTCGGTTAAAGTCTCCTGTACTTCTTTCGAACAAAGTTCTAAACCAAATCTACGTTTGTTAAATAATTGTCCTCGTTTCTCTCTCATCTTTTGACGACATCTCTAAAATTCAATTTCACGACATTGACAAGTTTTGTTAGAATAAAACAACACACTGTATTAAATCATGTATAAACTTTATTCATTTACTTTATTAAATTTACAAAATCAGAAATATCACATGTCTAACCTGTCGTAAGACTTCTTGCAATTTTGGAGAGCTGTGTTTGAGTTTATTCACACTGTTCCTATTTTTTAATTTCATATCCATTGTTGTTGGGCTTAGCCTTAAGTTTTCCATATCTTTTTTTTTTTTTTTTTTTTTTTTTTTTTAAAAANAAACACTTGTCAAATTCAAGTTATATAAAAATAAATGATACAAGGCATTCAAAGTGACATTCAAGTTTCAAACAGAAGCACGAACGAAGGATATCGAACCTAATGTGAAATCACAAACGAGATGAATTACTAACTCGTCTGTGTCTGTGACTTAACCAATTTCGATCGTTTAGTGATGTAGTTCCCATACTCACTATTGTTTAAGTATAGAGTGCGCTAAAAAACCAGTGATTTTTTTTACTATGTCGGTATTTCAGTTTCACGGCCCACGAAACCATAAAATTTAGTCATTCATATACATACCTCGTCTGTGCTTAAATTGTTTGAGTATTGCGCATGTGCAGAGGCGGGCAAACTCTATTTAAACTTAAATTTGAATGTCGTCTGAATGATTGTATATTCGTACTTATATGTAAATTAATGAAGAAAATATTGGGAAAGAGGAATAAAAAGAAATAATTTTTAAACGACAATGATTGATAATTTATTGTAATATCCAATGACGAAAGTGAAATACAATTTTATCGGCCAGATATTCTATCTGAAATTGAGGTCGTTTCTCGTTGAGATTGATTTAAAAAATCATGAGCCAACGGTATATGAAATTATTACAATCAGAGCAAGGTCGCGTAATATAAAACAGTGAGTCTCGATCAGTTATTACAACAGTGTCATTTAAGTTATGCTAAAAAAAATATAATTCTTGTTATCAGTGACAGTAATTCATTCATATATAAGTAAAATATTCATTTGCAGTCACTTAAGCCTAAAAATCTTAAATATTTATATCATCGTATACATATATATAAAGGGCATTTCGCGAATAGCTTTACCAATTAGTCAGACACGACTTATATTCTGCTTCTGAAAATAAATAACATTCTCAACATTCGTAAAACAATCTCTAAAATTTCTTTCGTATTGAACTAACAATGCAAAAAACGATCGAGATCCATTCAAAGAGATCTATAATGATCGAGTCTAGAATATATATATATATATATATATATATATATATATATATATATATTCCTAAGATCTCTCTGTAATAACTTCTAACAATTCGTCGACGATCCAGAAAGTTACACACTTCTGAAACACCCTATATACACATATACACAGTTATATATACAGGCATGTACATGATCACTCTGTATACATGTACATGATCACTGTTTATAAGTATAGTTTTATACCTATATGGTATATTCATAACAGAATTATATATTCGTGCCTTTTTACAAACAGTCGATACTTCAGTTAAATTATTAATTGATTTTCTTCGCTTTTATGGTGAAGACAGCACTGAATAATACACATGGATTAATATCAGGACTAGATCAATGGCAGATCTTTGACCAGCTACTAGTATTACTGAAACAGTCAAGGAACAATGATGGTACAACAATGAGTTTAATTAATTACCTTTCTAATTTGTCTAATTTTGTCTGATATTAAACCATTCGTTAAAAAAAGAAAAAAAAACAAAAAAAAAGAATGATTCATTATCTAATATGATGTGAGAGATTCAGAGAAGAGCTGCATCACTGTTCGTTTTAAACATCATTGCTTGTACCAATTCACTGATTTTTCTATTAACTATCTCACAGCAATTACCGTAATAACATATTAAGCGATACGATACTTCGACTCGTTATCGATTACAAAATTAAATACATTTCCTCGACCGAAAACGGACACGACAATCAATCGTATAATTACAAATATTTAAGCGCACACTTCAAGAACATATTTGTTAACTATAACGTCTACGTTCTTCGTCATCGAGTTGTGTCACCCTCGTCGAAGAAACTACTATACTTTTATTATCATGTATGACAATACTGTTCGTTGACGAAGTTCGTAGAATAACTATTTGATAAATTAATATTTGCATATAGTCTAAACATTTTTTATCCGTGAACATTTTGCAGCGATACTTATTTATGTACACTTTGACGTATTATTTACAAATACCGCTGATTACGTCGACATGGAACTATAGCAATTAAGTGTCTTTTGTACCAACGTTTATCGAAGAATACTTATTCGTATTCTCGATTCTTCTCGATAGACAACATACAAAATGTGTGTTTGTGTTTCTTTGTCATTTTTTTTTTTTTTCGTATTTTCTCCTCTCTGTTTTTTTTTTTTTTTTTTTTTTTTATTTTATTTCTTTTTTTTTTTTTTTTTTTTTTTTTTTATATATTTATTTTTTTTTTTTTTTTTTTTTTTTTTTTTTTTTTTTTTTGTTTTTTTTTNAGCACCGAAGGAACTTGGGCGCAACATTACGCGTGTATTGTTATCGTATCTAATAACTCTTGGCAATGATTAAAGTTACTAATAACAGAGTACTTACAAGTTAGTTTACCTCTAACGATCAATGTTATGATTAATATCGATTTTTCCCTCGGTAACAACGAAGAAGATTCTTGATCTGTCCTCTCTTATTTTTTTTTTCTTCCCATTTTACACTTTACGAACTACGATTAGAACAATGATATTAATTTCAACTAGATAAAACATGATTGTACATACACACACAGTTCGCGGATACATTTCTGAGACTCGATCGAAGATCGACAAGATTCGCGAAACCGATTGAAACGAAATGGTAAAAAAAAACATTAAAAAAAAAAAAAAAAAAAAAAAAAAAAAAAAAAAAAGNTTCCTTAGGAAGTCACTTTTTCTCTACTCTAAGATGACAACATCTACATTTCTTTTAGGAACTAGACTCGATTCGTGTCTCAAGCTACATTATCAAAAATTTTGATCGTGCTCGATCGCATTTTGCTGGTATTATGGTTTTTACCATGGAAAGATTGCTAGAAAAAAGCTCTGGTAGTAAACCGGTAAAAAAATCAATCGCATCGCGCTTTAAAATAGCAGATGATACAATAACGATTAAGAGGGATAAAAAGACAAAGTCCTCGTACGTTCAAACCTATATCTTTCCCCGTTTAAAAAGTTTCTTCTTCGCACCGGATGGGAGGAGTTCTATACAGTTGATATTCGCGTTTTATACAACATCGAGTCGTATCAAGCCGCGTTCTTTCTTCTTCTTCTTTTTTTTTTTCTTTTTTAAATTTACAATACAGGTATACAGAGAGGATATAAAAAGGCGGAGTAACAAAGTAGAATTATCTTCTTTAGATTGTTGAGCACGTGTCGGTCGAAATATACGAGGACTTCCTCTCCGAACTATCCTCGTACAGTTTCACAGTTAAATATATATAAACTAATGCCGGGGCTCGAAGAACGACCGGCAGCGTGCGAATCGTCAGAGTTTTTCTGGCGCGGTAGATCTTATGGTTGACGCGGTCTGAGTAGTCTGCTGTGAAATTGGAGGCCCGACACTCGTTGATCGTTCCAATGGATGTATCATCTTATTTGGAGTTGGTTGCGATACTGCACGCTTCGCCAGCCTAAAAGAGCTGTCATTTGTTACTGATTAGTAAAAAAGTTGATTATAAAAGAAGAACGTGTCATAAAATAAATTTCAGATTTATGGTAATTATGTCTAGTAATTAATTATATCTAAGGCATTTCTTCAGGTACACTGATCAAACTTCAAAAAAGAGAGAAATTAAGAAACTTCTTAAAGAGAGAAGACAGAACCAGGCATATAATAGTAAAATTATTTTGATCAATGTAATTCCTTCAATTGTTGCTTCGCAATATTAAAAAGAGATGAAAACATCACAAGATAGTTAAAAACAGAATAAGCATCAAACCAGTTCATTTCGCTATAAGTTGCAGGAGTCATGCCTAAAGAGCCAACAGTTATTTCTGTTTTGTAAAACTTCCTCAATAAAATATGTTATACCACAATCAAAAAGTTAATTTGTTAGTTAAGAATCTATAATATTGAATTAGATCTTTTCTCTTACTAATCTCTTTTGTTATTATATATTACTATTTACATATATTAGATTCGCTACCGTCTAACAATAAGAGGCTAAGGCTAATATATATATATATATATATATATATATATATATATATATATATATATATATATATATATATATTTTTTATATTNTATGTATATAAATGTCATGATGAGAACTCTCTTGAACCGTAGCGTAATCGAGAAACATACTGCACCGATTAATTAAGATCGTCGATCGTGGAAGCAGATGAGGGCATGGATTAGCAGCGTAGTAGAGCTAGCAGTGTATTTAGATATTCATACTGAAAGCGTGGTATAAATGTAATAATTCCATGAAGCATTAGTGAGTGATGAAATGACGATGAGGACGAGCGGCTGTCCCGTCTGCAATGACAGCGATACAGATAGTGGATTAATCGTTCATTCCTTAAATAAAGAAATAAATACGTGTCCAAATGTATCTTCCATTGTGGACCCAATTCTCTGTTTCAGTTGCAACTGTCTATTGTAATATGCAAGTGATGCAGTATAAATTCATATCAAATCATTAGAAACATCCTTGATTAATGGTGTTCCACAATGGTAGTTTTCTTAATACAAAGATGGTAGAACAAAAAATTATGAAGTAAAAAGAGTCAGCTTAGTTTAATCTTCTAACTGAAGAGGATTAGCAGGATTAAAACCGATTGGCTCCGAGCACGTAAAATCGTTGGAGGTTCTGCATAGCCGCTCCATTTGCGGGGATTAAATACACAGCTAAAAATGACAATTGAATATATCGTGTCATAAAGCATTTAAAAAAACACTTGTAATACGCTGTGACACTCTATTTCGTAATACACTGTATGTCCGTGAGTTGTGGTATTTTTTAAAACAGCATTCACATATAATAGTCGTGCATCGTGTCAGAGCTTTTGTTCTATCACAGGTTAAATCGTGCTGTTCATCTCTTGTACAAGCAAGATTTTAGCCTGATCGACCAGCAAATGGGAACACACGATACACGTTTTAGGAAATGAACGTGGCTTCAAAAATATAAATGCTACCAAAAATAATGCACCAAACACGAAATCATTTATATAAATCGCTAAGTTAAACAAACAGTTCAACTATAAAACAATTTTGCAAATGCTAAACAGCAGTGGATATAGAGTCTACGAAATAAAGATTATTTTCAAATACACGATACCTAACATTTTGCTGATAGTAAAAATTTTGCTGAATAAAAATTAAATATAAATTCCCGTAGTGTATTTAATATTACAATTCGTGCGCCATTTGCGATGGATCTAGCTTAATATTCATTATAACACAAACATTCACCTAACAGATTTCAAGCGGTAAGGGGCTCTAGTTTACCTTGGTCACTAAAGTGAGATCAGACCATTTTCAGGATGTAACGAAAAAACTTTTTAAGTCTGTGTACATCTAGACATTCATAGTTGATTAACCACAAATTCTGGACATGTGTATGGTTGATAGATAAAACATTAAGTTTGAGCGTTGAGAATGGTGGCGGCTCTTGTCGAGAGCATGAGATATCGACTACGTCGCGTAATGTATCTTCATAACAGGTACCTGTAATTAAGAAACTAATAAGCTTTAGACACCGTTCAAATCTTTTAACTAGCAGCTAAAACAGAAATCTTGCAGATGTATTAAGAATTATTTGTAAGAGACAAATTGTCCAACCGTCGCTCCAACATCAAGAAACAAGAATTTTCGTTGCTTCAATAGGTACCAAGTACCTCTAGTATTTAGATTCAAAGTTAGAATAAAATTTGTTAAAAGATAATCTTTCCCTTCGCAAATAACACCAATAATGTAGAAAAGAAGGAGAAAAAATACAAGAAGACAGAAAAATGAAAAATGATAGATATCAGTGAGCAAGTACTGTATAAAAGTGCAAGAACGTATAAAGTGTAAGTTAGAAAAATATTTTTTGTGCTGAAATTACGTTAGGAGCAAATCGTAGATATGCAGGATAAAGTATTTATGATGATTCCTGTTCATGAACATACGATATAGACTTATTGATGGTGTGAAGAGAAATGAATTTTTTAAAATTGCTTGTTGGTCTATATCGTTTGTTAAAACTCTTACGGATTATGCCGTAACAAGAGAATTAAGATTATTCTATTTATGTACCTTGTTTTCGTAGTTATGATTGTTTTATAGAGAAATCTCTCAATATAAACTGGGGTTTTAGTAAATACTGATGGGTGCGACTTGAATATGAAGATCGCACGCGTCATTGATCGCTTCTGAAATAACTACTTTTGCTTAAAACCTCATACTGATCACAGTATGCAGAGCTATAAAAATACAGCATTATCTATGTACAGACGTTAGAATTCTCTCTATTATTCTGCGAAATGCCTTACGCCCATTCTGCATTCTTCTTTCTAGAGGACAACATTTATCGCATATGCACATTTCCACCATTCTGCAGCAACCAAAACATCTGAACGTCGAGGAGAGCAAGGATTGAAAGAATTATTACCTTAAAAATTTCCACATTACGACGAAATGTAAGCACTCGGAACACAGTATTCACATCAAATTACATTTATCACGAAATAGGTAACTCACCTTCTTCGCCGTAGAGAAGCGTTTTGTCCGGGTAAACCGAACTGACCTCTTGGAATCACCATACGTGCATTACCCTGAGCAGGTCTCGAACCTCCGTGCGCCTGTAGCATACTCAAATGAGCAGCATAACCATCATGAAGAATTGTTGCCAAAGAGTGGTGCTTCTTTGATGCTTTTCCAATGATGAAAATTTGATTTGGCTTGAGATTGATCGCAGTGTAAACGCTGATATCCTTACTACTGCCGTATGCGTGATGAATTATTACACCGTGTTCCTAAATAGAAAAAAATATCGTTCGAATCATTCGAATAATATTCAAACATTTGCACATTGCTTTCAAGCCTGTTATTCACCTGTACTAGTTTATGTAAGTACGCAGCTTTATGACCAAGTGGATCCGTTGAAAGACCATCCGCAAAGGACACAAGACCATGAGGGAAATTGTGTTGAGACAACCAAGAAACAACTTTTTGCTGTTGCATATCAGGTCTTGCAGTAATATATATAATTAAGTATCCTAGTTCTTGCCAATGCCTAATCAAGACCACAACCAGAATAAACCATGGAGTCAAGAATTGGACGTAAATGAAAATGTACAGTTTAAAACATACCTGACGACATCGACAGCTCCAGCTCTAACTTTCGGATCTTTTCCGCTCACTGACATACTCGCAGTAAACGAGCCATCTATACTAAATACTACGCATTCTGTTTTTGGTGGAATCACAGCCAAGAAAAAATCTACAGATGTATGATCACCCCTGAAAATCAAAAATTATATTTTAAACATAATATGATAATATATATATTTTTTTTTTAATCACGCATGAACAATACTACCTAACAATCATTTTAATTGGATAAAGTCCATATTCCAATGCTTTATCATCAGGTATTTTATATGTTATTCTACCATTTTTATCAGTTATTTCAGTTGACAAATGCATCCATTCCCCTGCTGGAGCATCTTTCATAATGTGAATGTCAACTTTCTCGCCTATAGGAATTGATCATATTTTTTAAAATTACTTAGAAAACGTATATTCTGTGATATGGTCGTACATCTGCATAGTATATTTAACATACCTGTTAAAGCGATAACGTCAATTGGACTGTACATAAACCTAGCAACCAGCACTTGTGGTACCCCTTCTTTAACGATAACGTCATTTGCTCTATGATTGGCAGCAACGTTCTAAAATAAAATAAAAAATGTAAAGTGAAATATTCATATCAATAATTCATTCTTCATATTTACTTGCAACTTACCTTAAGTTTAACGGAAGTACGTTTCTTATTCCATTTTTCTCTAGGTTGACCTGGACGGAAACAAGTTAATTCTTTCTCTTCGGTGAGAAGTGGCAAATCAAATCTGCCTAATTGTCGTAAGATAAATGCAATAACATCAGAAGATTCCCAATAGCTAGCATGAAAAACATGAGGTAAAGCGTTTGTGGGGAAGTTTGCTAAACCCTCTGGACAATATAGAGCATAATCTAATCTCTTAGTGCCCCACCATTTTTGCGTTACTGTAAAAAAATTGTTAAAAATAAATATATGTTAATTATGTACCAATAAGCACAGTAGATCAATATTCTATAATATGTATTATAATTAATTTTATTCTTTACTTACAATTAGATACTACTTGTAAAGGAACATTTTCAACCATGCCAGACATCGTACTGTGAATTGATATATCGGACAATCGTCTCAAGTGGGACATTTGCATATTTGGAATATTTAGTCCATCATTAAATAATTGTGGATTTGACTGAATAGCTTCCACTGAAGATAGTCAATAATTTGCTTTAATTATAAACAAAATAAAAATAAAACGTCTAGAACATATAATACATACACAGATGATAAGGCTGTCCATTTCCTAGTGGATATTTTTGATACCGAGCTATATTCACAGGCGGAAGAAGAGAAAACTTTGCAGAAATCAGTGGTTCTAATCTAGCAGCTACAGGATCAGTAGGATGGAACAAATTATACACCTGGTTCACCAACGGTCTTTTTATATTACTAGTTTTATCTGAGGAAATTTTCCTATATGCCAGTACTAGAGCAAGTGGACTACCGAACATGAAAAATTCTCCTACTTCGAAATCCAATTTACAATGCGAGCCATCGCTAAAAGGAAACGTATGTTAATTTCCTAAATTTATATTATCACAAGTTATGTGGACATAAATTCAGTTATAATTTTTCACCTTAAACTAGAAGATTTCCTTCTAGGAGAAGGTGCAGTCAAGTGTCTACCATCTTCGGCGTTCGTATTCTCAATGCCCTGATTATCCAAGATATTGTTCTCGCTATTATGTCTAGAGTGAGTTAATCTGCACAAAGCGTCATAAGTTAAAATCGCTCCTACTGAATCTCCAATAAAGCAAATTTGTCCCGTAAAACCACGACCCTCTTCACTTCTGATAAACTCGTGATAAACTTGATTTGCCCCGATTATAACTCGTGAGACAGCGTCCTGATATTCAGGAGTAGAACTAGCAAGCAAAGGTATAGCGCCAATCGGAATAGTATCGTGTGTCACTTGAGGAGCATTCATAGACGAAGGCGACACATCGAAACTGTAAGGACTTAGACTGAAATAAAACACGTGGAACTTTTATATGATAGATTGAGACTCTATAAAAAAATAAATATCAAGATAAGATATAGACAAATTTATATCTCTGATTGAATCACGTCGCTTTTACCTCGATAAAATACCCAGACCTTCAGTGCAAATGGATGGACAAGAAACAAATTTAATGGCAACGTGCCCAACCATATTGGGATAGTGTTGTCTCATAACTGATTCGAAGGCTCCTTTGAAAGTTGTAATATCCGATTTCTTCGCCGTTAGGTCAACGTTCGCATCTAAAACATATTTTTGTAAATAGTGATTCTTACAATCTTCTGAGTTTAAACAATAATGACAATTACCTAGTACACTTCCAGCATGCATCACAATAAGAAGGACAGTAGTTTTGCATGGTTGATGAGTTGGCGAATGTTGAGGTGAAGCTGGATACGAGACATCGATGCTGGCTGATATAGAGATTTGTAATCTTTTACTGCTACGTTCACTAGCCATACGTTGCAGGTACGAAGGAGAAAAAATCGTGTCATCTATGAATAAATGTTGAAATAAGTTGTAACGATAGCTAGAAAAACATAAGCATTTAAATTGCTAATCGCTATTTACCTTCTTTGCTAGTCATGGTAGGCGAAGTGAACGTATTGTCCTCCTCTTCTGCTAGAAGATCCAAAGAACTCCATTTAGATAATGAAGTGTTATCTCCAAAGTTCTCTGTATAATCAGAAATTTTAACATTGCTTATGCATCGTGCCTTTTTTTTTAGCATCCGTGACTCGTTTTAAGGCACAAATACAGTACGAATCAGAGATATTTCTCTTTTTCAGATATTTGCCATTATAAGGTATAAAATGATAGTAAAGTCATACATTAAAAATATAAAGTTAAAAATGTTTTATTTGGTATTATTTCACAATGATTGTTTAATATTAACATTTGAAAAAAGTCTTACAATGAAAAAAGCAATTATTTTGTAATCTACGTAGCCATGCTTTTTCATGCTATTATAATTCCTTGATAATTTCCATGCTCAATGTTATGTATGAAGATTTGTATGTAACATGTAATTAATCAGATTTTTTTGTAAGTGTAAATCTCCATAAGCAACAAGTTCACCTTGTTTCATTCTACAAAGGCATGAATGCAATTACGCAATGTTTCTGGATTTATATCAAGAGTACTAACACTAGTATCAATGTTGTGATCTTTTATCCTTCAACTATGTTTCCGAGAAAACAAATGAGACATTCAAATGTCTGTAGTTCTAAAAATTTAACACTATCTACGTGTCCTACCTTCGCGTATAATAGGTATAATGAACCCAGCTGCAGTGTGGAATGCGACATAAAAAACAGAGAGGGTACACATATAAAAAAAACAGAAAATTTCATTACCAATCACATCATGCTGTATTTTTCTACTTTGCAAAATGCGAATTTCTACCTGACACATTCCTGTTTGTTTTTTAACAAATTTCTCACACGTTTATTCAATTTGTTTTTAAGGAAAGAAAACATACGCACAGTGTCTAAAGAAATTCGCCAAGGCATCTGTTTTATAGTTTAATTACATTAGCCAACTGTTGTTAGTATTACGCATATAAATTTTCAGAAAGATTATTTACATGCTGCGTGAAAAGAAATCGATGTTTTACCTTGACAATCAAAAAACTCATCTTCACTACCAGATTCGGATTCTCTCACGATACTTTCCATGCGCCAATTCACCATTTGCATATCGAAACTTTTGTTCGAGCACGGCGAACTCATCGCCGTCTTGTTTTTCTTCCATCCCTTTTTCGTATCTGCTTTCTCTTCAGTAGGAGCGCTTCTGGAACAAATTTGATCGCATTAAATAAATGAGAAACACTATAAAAAAAAAAAAAAGAAGAGTTACACACACAGAAATAAACTAGTTGCTGATTTTACTTCTATTTTTACCTATGCTCGGGTACTTCGGTAGGTGAATCTTCAGGACTAACTTCACCCTCAGAACTACCAGCTGTATTCGTAGGTATATCAGTCGATTTTCTAGCACTCGGAGGACTTTGAGGATCTTCGTTTTTCTCGATGCTCCCAAGTGTGGCAGCTAATGTTGTGGCAACGTTCGACTCTTGTGGAGTCGTGTTTGAAGCAGTTCTGTCTTGATTGTCATTCGTGGTTTCTTCACCGCCTTCTGCGTTAGCCATTCTCTTTTGCAATGCCAGTTGCGTTTGTCGCTCAATCTCCCGAATATCTTCCATAGTCAAACCATTCCATTCATCTTGCCAAGCCCAAGCTTGTCTGTGAGCTCTGACCATAGTTTTCCTCAAGGCTGAAACCGTTCCATCGTCATCCACATCATTATATGGTACGTAAGATTTCAGAAGTTGAAGAAGTTAAGAAATAACAAGGGGACAGACGTGGTATACTGACCTATATCGTGTATAAACTTTTCTAGTTTTGTCTGCACACCCCAATATCGAAACTCCACGCGGCATAACTTGTACGCGCACATTAACGATTTCCCGGATGGCGTCGGTTGTTGTTTCCCCTAGACAGTTTGCATCAGTATCAATTACATTAAGGAGCAATTAGTCGAAAAAAGTAGATACGAAAGAATGGGATTTATACTTTTACATCGGACCAATACTCTTCTAACCATGATTCCGTGAGAGGTCCTCGTCCGGTTTTTTGAGACACGTATGTTTTAGGATCCTCATCCTTTACATAGTCGCATTGATCTTTCACGATGTCAATTACATCTGAAATTTAATTATTGTAATCGATATGGATCTCAATATTGTTGTGTCATAGATATAAGAAGAAACAACGGACTGTGGAATGCTGTTGGAAATTCATAGACGTGAGTACACACCTATGATTCTATTTCTCAAGTCGCTACCACTGAGATTGAAAACATTCTCTTGATAACCATTGTCAGGAAAATAGTGTGTTTCTATTTCGATAGAGAACTTTTCAACAAAGGGACAAGTATAACGGGTTTTCGTGTAGGGATAAGCGTTCCATGCTTCTTCCTTGGCGATCAATGCGGATCTGGGCAGCAAACTCTTGAACCATTCTGGAAGATGACTGCCCACGTGATAAATCTTGTGAGTATATTGTCCATTTCCACCTGGACCATTATTGTAGGGCTCGTTTGTTATAATTTCTACGCCGCTGCCTGCTCCTTGACTTTCTTCCCTAGATTTTTTCTGTAAGAAACAAATAGGTTTAAAAATTCAATCACCTATTTGCTATCCACTCTTTGATCCTCCAATTTCCATAAGTACATGTCCACAAATACTATTTTCTTTTATTATAAGGTACTTATAAATACTATTTTATACTAATAATACTATTTCATTTTATTTATATAAGGTACTTGAGAGGCGTTATTTTCAAGTTTGCTCGAAATCAGTCCCTTCATGTTTGCAGTCGCTCTCTTCTCCTAACTATTTAAAAAATAAATATATCTTCTGTAATCGGGAGAATACACTCTAGGATCTACAATGCGTTAGATTGCCAAAACCAAGTTGTTAAGTTTCAAAGTTCAGTTTACTATTTGTTCCAATATATTTATTTTATTTTATCATCTTCATCATCTGATCTTCCAACGGAACGTTTCTCATCAAATTCTACGCTCTTGCAATCTAAATTGAAATTTTATGTTATATTTCAATTTTCATGATCGATTAATCTACAAATGTTATCGCAAATAACTAACACCGTACTTGAAAATAAAACCTTTGAAATCCGTTCGGCGAGAGGTAGAAACGAGAAGAATTCGCCTCATTCGCGATTTATGATTTATGGAAACTGGAAGAGGCAATTGTGTAAAACGTAATGTAATATATCCGTTATGACGTTAAATTATTACCGCTATCATGTAAAGCTGAGCAATTCTATATTCCTCGACGGTGAGGGGCAGCGGTATTCGATATTCTTTTATCAACATTTTGCATACGTTGTTGCTTTATCCTCGATCCACTCTGACGAAAGACACAGATCGTTCGAAGGCTGTTGCTTCTTCCTCTTTATGGTTCAACTTCATGATATCATCAGCGTGATCACCTTCAAATGGAAAGAAACAAGGGAAAGAAAATTTTATTTTTAATTACAAGGGAAAAACATTAAATGTTGCATCGAACGTGCTGATTTTAACGTCGCGCTATTTTCAGTTCCGGACTCTTTTGCAAAAAGTGGTATGCAATCGTAATCGAGATTTGGTGGCGATCAATATTTCTCGATACGCTCTCCTGCAGATCCGATCTTCTTACTTTTATCAGCGTGACAATTCGGATATCGAACAGCCTATAATCGACTCGTGCTACTTTTTATCAGTCGTCTCGATCTATCATACACGATAGTCTGATTGAAAAACGATCGAAAACATGAATGAAACGCGTTCCACGTTTGTTCCATATAAAATAAACTGCAAAGTGCATTAAAAACAGAGAGACCTTCGCGAACATCGACTGCCTGTTCCTCTCGGCCCATAATTGAAGCACATCAAATGCTGAATCGTTGTGTTTGCACATCGTTCCTTTCCACGTAAATCTGCTCTGGGTCACAAAGTATTTAGAGAAGATTAATAATAATAATAATGTTACAAACATGATAGGATCTCTTTGAAACGATTCTAGACACACCTAATTAACAGAGATGTAGTATAAATGATCCTGATAGTTCGTATCTATTTTTAAAGCAAAATGATGGAAAATAATTATTCCTGATTTTTATTTATTTGTAATTTCTTGTATAATATCGGTGTTAATTGTTTACATAGTGTTTCACGTCAGCTCACGAGTCATCTATGCTGAATAATAATGATCTTCTAAAAAAAATTCGACGTAAACGAGATTCGTATACCTTGAGAGTAACAGAGGAACAATAAACAAAATGTTGCGTAAGACACTTATTTATACCCATCTGTACTACGTTAGTCAAACGTTGAATTAAACTTTTTAGCGGGAAAAAAATTCTATGAAAATCGTATTAATCGTCGGATAAAAAAAGACGACTATTCATCGAAGTCTGTATTTCATACATTACACAATTATGTACAAACATTTAAACAACACGATTGCCACGGATTGAGTGATAAATCTAAGAGATTCCTTAGTTCAAGGAAAGGGAGGCGTAAAGGAAAGCAGAAGGTCTCAAAAGTTGCAAGCGTATCAAGAAAAAAAGATGCCAATAATAGAATTACGAGTACGTACTTATTTCTAATTTTATCCGTAATAATACCATTCCATTGAGAAAAACGATAACCTCATTCGACTGATACCTGTGCGCTGTTCGAAAATATGTAATTTCATTCTCGATAGTTCGTCGCAGTGCCCGCGCGAACTTGCAACCGTGATTAGGCTTGCTAACCTCTCAGTTACGTCCAATTATGTTCAACGAGATCAGGTGATCTTTAATTGCGAGAGCAAGCGTGATTTCTACTTTGCCAGATAACACACTTGAGAAAACACGTAAACACGTAAGTACATATTCAATGCCTTGCTAGCTGACCGCAGGTAGGAACGGTAGGAATTGATAATTCAGCTAATTAACAAGAAAAACTTGTCAGACAGAGTCGGTAATATCTTTGTACGAATATAATGAATGTCGTAACTTGAGGCAAGATATAATGGTGGAGACACGAATGGTCAGTTAGCAAGAGGGATCTCTGGCCAGCTAGCAAGGCATTACTGTACTTACGAACAAAGGGTTTCCTTAACCTTGAACATCGTTGAAACAGAGCAAATATGTAAGTGAAACGAAATAATATCGTGGGTCCTGCTCTCTCTCTCTCTCTCTCATTGGCGTACGGTACTTTTCGCGCCACACCTTCCCGAACGAGATGATAAATAATCGCGGGAATGTCGCTCGATTGACAGAAGACCGGCAGCAACCGACTGAGTCGATAAAGTTGCTAATGATCAAAGCAACGTTGGTACGAGTCTCTATCGATATTATTCAACGTTATAATTCTTCTCGAAATTCATTTTCAGCTTTTTTATATATTATAAAACGTTGGGAATGAATTCATTTTTGACCAGGCAATTCACTGTCACGTAACTTACATTCCAGACAGAAAACAGTGCCTAGGAAACTCAAGAAGGACGACAAGTACATACGTGATACACGCGTGCGAGAAAGCACTTATCTCTTCTAAGAAGTAAAAGAGAAGATGTATGTTTTATGGACATTGAAATGGAGTAAACGAAATGTATGAAACGTAAGTAAATTCGTTTCGGCAATAGCTTTAAGTAGTATACATACACTGGAAAAGATCAAGGTGATCTAGGATTTATCCAAGGATCGTAAAGGATAGACGCGAAGCAAAAATGTGACGACGTTACGTGGACAACGCGCGGCCACTGACTGACGGAGAGGAGGTCGCTCCGATTGGCGGGCCTCAATGGCACGCGCAATTTCTCGAACCCGCGAAATCGAGCTGGACCAATCGGAGCGCCCCCTACCGCCTCCACGACCTGGTGATCCGAACGCAGTGATGTAAAATAAAGGCGCATATCAGCCAGCTCCTCCAGACTCTCTGTAAAATCTCTCAATGCTCCGTCATGAAAATTATTCAAATAACTACTCATTTAATGTTCCGTTCATTCTACTTATTATATAGTCGTATAACTTTATGTGACAATTAATAGCAAATATCTAAAAAAGAACTTGCATTTACATAGGAGGTGGAAGGCAACGAAACACTTTCCTCGAGATTGCTGATGAAAAAGGGAATGCAAGAAATGGTTCGACCCGAAGATTTCAAACAATATCTCACCCTTCGATGATAGAGGACTTTGAATTGCAAATTTTTTGATCCATCACTGTCAGAAGAGCCGCCTCCGCCACCTCCCTAGCCTATTGATCGACCCCCGAGCGAGCAAGAAAACGCGAGACCAGATGCGCCATAACACCAACAGGCTCCCATGAAAGAGAGACCGACACGTTCGCCGGCAGGATTGCGTATTGTCGGGGGGTTGAATCGTTGGGCACCATGCCGACTCCCTGCCGGTATTTGCCTTAAAAAACGACGATAGTACAACGCCCAGAGAAAGGAAAAAAATACATCATTTGCCGAGATAAGATTCTTCTCTTCCGCGTTGTAAATGGTTAAAGTCTAAAGCCGCTCTTTGTTCACCGAAAGGGTAAATGAGACGGGGCTTATTTATTCTTGAGCGACACCTCTATCAAACCCTCTTTCCCCCGACAATTACTTTTTTTTTTATAGATCTTGTCTCGAGAACATTGCTTGTAGGGGAGATTAAAAATAACGATCTCGCTGCTCGAGAGATTATCGGTGACAATTAATCGGCCGGCGTTGAAAAATAATAGATAATTGTAGCTTGATCATGATTGTACTTCACACTAGATAACAGCCGTGAGTAATGTACATTGATAGAGAAACAAAAAATAATTGAAAGAAGAAAGAAAAGAGGGAGGTTAAACAACGAAGTAGAATGTGTCTAGGTACAATAATAACGAACATACGGGATTACATCACAACATGCAAAACAAGATGTGTATTTTAATGAGCAAAATATTCAAAATATACAATGCACATGTAATTATATCAAAATTCATAGGAGCACCCAGTACGTTGCCATTGAGCGTTCCTGTGCGTGACTGATGAAGGAAACTGACCTTTGACATTTTAGCCAAAGGAATCAGCTGGATAAAACGCTTTTCCAATATTCCCTAATGCAAATCAACGATGTTACCAAGCGAACGCGCGTTAGGCCAACGAATTCGGCTTATTTGCGAAAGATGAAAGGGATAAAGAATAAAATTCGTCTGTTCAAAAGAATTGCGGAAGGTTAGTGACGGGCTCTCCCTGCGAGTCGGCACAAAAGCGAGCGCCGGATCGCTCGATGGACGGTAAAAATCATTTCTGCATCTTCTTTTGTGCAGCAAAGGATATATAAGAGACATTTTATGAATAGGAAAGCACGATTTAATTCTTCTAAAAGCTTTAAATGCCAAGGAAAAAAAAAAAAATCTGTTCGGATCGGTGTCATTTTTATCGGCTGGAACGTTTCTCCGAGGTTGAAGAACTTGGAAACTTTAATTTTAACGAAGAATTTCATGGTGAATATACACGACGTTCTAAGATAAGTAAGATTCTGCCGAAAAAAAAAGAAAAAGAAAATCGAATCAAAATTGACCTTGACGCATCCTCTGACCTCCGGTTTTTTTCTATAAAACTCTAACGACCCCGTCGACCTATTTTAACCCTCACCTTCAACGACACGCCTATTCACAAATTAAGAGAGGATGCTCTTATTACTCCTATTTGAAAATTTACTCGAAAGTTTATTTGAAGAGTTCATTTTAGAATTGGAAAATTTAAAACCTTTAAAATCTCTCTTTCAACATATTGCCTCTGAAATTCATGCCTTGTTTAAAAAAAGGTATAGCACATAACAGGTAACGAAGCTTTGAAGTTTCTGATAGTCTGACGAAAATACGTTGTTCTTTATATGTTGGATAATAAATGGAATCGCAATACTACGTTCTAATAACAGACGATCAGGATACACGCCGATTGACGTCAGAACATGTTGAACGAACCTGCTAACATGATATGCACATGTATACCGTGACGTAAGCAAAAGATTTCTTCGGGCAATGGAAGAAGGAGCAAGAATGTGCTCAAGAAAGACTGTGTGCTTGTCCAACGTTGACCTTCTATCCGAGGATCCACATGTTTCGTTCGCTGACCAACTTGGAAAGAAATTGGCGACTTTACGGTTTTATATATGTTTTATATGTTTT
Source organism: Lepidotrigona ventralis hoosana (assembly GCA_002806875.1). NCBI lineage: Eukaryota > Metazoa > Arthropoda > Insecta > Hymenoptera > Apidae > Lepidotrigona > Lepidotrigona ventralis. The sequence continues at coordinate 34,851 of NIPQ01090629.1, forward strand.
ATATAAAATATATGTTATATATATGTATTATATGTTTGTAAATATATGTTATATATATGTTATATATGTTTTATATGTTTTATATTAAATATATGTTATATATATGTTTTATATATCTGGAACTCTTCTTGAGACATCATTAAAAAGACAAGAAACGGTGTTACAAAACAGGTGTACAGAAGTACTTTTGTAGCGTTGTTATGTCCTTAGCCATTAATGTGATCCAATCGTGTCTTGGATATTTTTTATTCACTCCTGAGATCTTTGTGAGGAATAATCTATGATCCTTGAACCGGCTAGAATAAATTTTCCAAAAAGTTGCATTAATTATAGAAATATAATATAACGTAGTTTGATTTGGAAAACCTTTATACAATATACTTGGTTATTAGAATGGCAGAGGTATCGTGATATTAAAATGGGAAACGAAGTTACGAGGATCGAATGCAGTCAGTCAGTAATAATCACTGCATTATTTTCATTGGTTCACCGGATAAAGCGCATCCGGCCCTTGAATAACACGTGTGGTCAGGAATAATGTACCAAGCAACTTTCAAGAGGAAATATGTAGAAAATGTAATTATATACACGAGTCGTTTGAAAAATTGTAATGTTGTAATTTTCCAAGTTTTTTTTTATTCGCTATAATAAACCACGAAATATTTAAATGCTCTTAGCGTAAGCTTGCAAATGCACGTTTGTCTTCTAATTTAGATGTAAGGTTGCTGGAGTATTTTTCGAGCTAATGTTTCGAATGGCGAATCGTCACGAAATAAGGTAATTTTATGCCTTCTCTCTCTCTCTCTCTCTCTCTCTGCCTTCTAAATTTAATCATTTTCCCTGTTCTTTGATTTGGTTGGTTTTTTTAGCGTTTGGATCTTCTACCTCGTAACCGTGTGGAGATATTGGATTTCTCTCGGGATTATGGAACAAGGTGTGGCGCCCATCGCCCCATGGAAAAGGCTACAGAAGGAAAATATTTATAAGTTACTTGTAGGGAAATTGATCACGAAGCGTGAAAGCTCTTGTTGGGAAATTGATCACGACCGTAAAATTATCAAATATGAAAATATACTCGAGATTAGAAAGAGAGAGAAAAAAAAAAGAATAAAAGAAAGTATCAAATTCCTGTGGTGGAGGCAAACGATTTGTAAGACTTCGTTAATCGATTACGGAGAATACCGCACAAACGGATTACCTTTCAGAGATGTATGAAGCAGAAAGCTTCGGTCAGGCTGAAGAATCAGTACAAAGCTTCAACGTTACGCAAAACTACGCGCGCTTTATCGATTAATTAAAATGTCGAATTTGATATATTTAGATAAGCGTAATAAAGTTTTCAATATTTCAAAGAGCATTAACATCATTGGAAATGTATAAATTCGTAAGTAAGAAAAAAAAAAAGCACCTTAGTTATTCTTCGCATATAAGGAACATCAATGAACTCGGGCCTCGGTTGCTTTCTCGATTCTTTTACCTTGGTGTAAACGTAATATGACACACCTATCAGCAGGATCAGCAGGATGTTAGTTATCAATTTCAAAAATGTGATATCTTGATAGGCCACTGTATTTATAAAACCATATATATACATCGTTAGAGCAGCTTTTAAAATTGTTTGCACGTAAAGATGAAAATTCAACTGCCTAGCTGAAATGAGTCAACTTTTAATCATTTTTATATATCTTTCAGATACACGTGTTACTCGATGTGTTGCATCGTGACAAGTGTAATAGATCAGAAGAAAGAAAAAAAAGAAATGTCTCGACATTGCAATTAACGTTCAGAAATATCAGAATTGATTAAAAACTAATATCGTAATATCGTATGACGCGCATTCTCTTCGATATCTTTATCTTTTCTGTATGTGTAATTATTTTTCAAAATCTTGTTTCAGTTGAAAATTTTACCTTTGGGACAGTAATCTTCCACGTTCGAGCAAGGAGAAGTATACTTGTCAAAAATATCCTCAACGGGTGGTTGACATTTTCTCGAAGGTTCAGAACATCCTTTTCGAACGTCCTCCTCAAACTTTGAACAGCAATCATTGGGAACATCTTGATCCGTGGTTGTTGTTTTATCGCAATCATCTGACTTCGATTGATTTTTATTGCAAGGAGATTCTTTGAAAGAGGAATAGTTACGAGTGTTCTGATAGCGAAATATTGCTTTGAACAAATCTTTCGGCTTCCGTAAGTTTTTACAGGAAGATGGATTTTCCGTGAAAGAATGAAACTTTAACATCGCATTCGACAACTTCTGCATGGATGAACTATGGTATTCCGTCGAAGGACAAAATTCCTTGGAGAACTTCCAAGAATGGTAGATCGGCGCCAAAGAGAACTGCAAAAGGATCGACGATCCACTGTTGACCAAGAAAGCACTTCCCTCATTGTGCCTCTTCATTTTATGGCGATACATTTCACAACTGTTCGCGTACTTGTTTCTTTCTGAAACGAACTTAACTGAAGAACCATCAGAACCATTGGATTTCTTATAAATACCTTGGGTCTCGACATTATTTGTAATATGCAAAATGTTCACTTCCGTTACGTTAAAATAGAAACCTTGCTATTTATGCTAATGCATTGCAAGGTCCTATAACTCAGTCAGAAACTAAGATTTCTCTACAGTCTTACTTGCTACCTATGAATTTTAAACAGATAGTGTTGCTAACTCCCTTGAGAAAGAAGTGCTTCCTTGCGAACAACTATTTAAACCAGAGGGAGAAGTAAATTCTAAACACAGGTGAACGCAAGCTGCATTTTTTACAAATTTATCCTCAATTGTTTTGTCATGCAGAGCATTCGGTTCTCTGGATAAAATACAGATAGAAGTCGTTACAGAAAATATTGCAGCTTCAGGCAAGATTATTTGCCAGCAGGTGTCTCATATGTTACAAACTAGTAATGACAAATTGAAAACGTTTGAACGGAATACGCCCAAAGAGACCATTTATTAGAATTTTCAATTTCCTTTTAAAAATGTCACGTGTTGTTGCGCCATGTCGATAACGTTTTATCATGATGTCTTTTTAATAATAACCAGTCGCTTATATTTCGGGAAAAATAAATGTAAAGGAGTTTCATTTACCTTCGTTTATTACGGGCAATTTTCTCTTTAACGACTCGTATCTTGAAATATCATTGGAACAAACTTTGTCGCACCGGCAGCGATATCCTGTGCTCCAATTTCTTTTCTCCCCGTTCGGGAGACCGACAGTTAAGCTCACGCTCGTTGGAAATAGCATTTCAGTGTTCGATTTGATTAATGCAGAACGCGTTATTTCATTGACAGACATCGACGACAAGATGTTTAACCTACACAAAAGCGAGAACATCGCGATGTGCCCGTTTTTTGCTGTTCTGTGATCTACCCGTGCTTTTTAGCAGGAGGATCGCGATTTGGATACATTTTTCTGGATAAGAAATGCCATATAACCATATGGAAAAGTGACTTTTGAATCTCGACTGCACGTGCGTACTCTTTTGTCACTTGAATTCGTCTTCCTTTGTTCCTTCGAGTACATTTTTACTATCATTCATCAGTGTTTAAAGAATCCGACATTTCTATTACGAATTCCCTTCAGTTAGTCGAAAAACTTTATAAGAATGGTGGTGGATTGCCTTGTTATATGAATGTTTTGAATCAGAAAATATAAAAAATGTGATCCTTGACATTTTTTTATGTTATGTCTGTTTTATTCAACGGGCAAGGTCATTTTCACACTTACGCTATTGCTCATGAGGATTATTTTTCAAATTATTCTTCAAATGAAACTCTTCTGCATTACGAAGTCGAATTGTTAATGTACAATATTATGTACTCTGTCTTGGATTTTTATTATGACCAATTAGTATTAATAGAGAATAGTAAATATTTAAGTCGGGAAAATTATGAATAATTAATTTAATCAACCATTTTATGTATACGTACCATTTATTGTATGTACAGTTTAACTCAAACGAATTACTCCAATTTTGATATCTGATCACACCTCGAACACAGTCATTTAGTGAATACTAATGAGAAATTAATGAAAGAATACATAAAAGAACAATAATTGAAGATAAGTGAAAATTGATCCTGAAAGAACTAAACCAGAGTTAAATCTCTATTCAATCTTATTAAAGTTTATAGAGACTTTATAAAGTGAAGTGATGCAATATATATTTCTCATTTGAATTTAAATTTGGCAAAGTGCTTTGTCTCGGTTATAACAAGCTGTAGAGATTATTCAACAATAGTGAAGAGTTTCTCAACTTTTTGAAAGTGTAATGAAATATCAATTTTTTTCAATCGAACGCGTGCATTAAGCGTCGAAATATGTATACCTGTGGGTGAGATCAACAATTCTATTGATTGGTAGCGCAGATCAACAATTTCATTTTCTAGAATGAAATACAGCACAAACGTATCCTCCGCGCTTATCTTCGTTTCATGACAAGCATCGCGCANCTGAATTAAGCGTCGAAATACGTATACCTGTGGGTGAGATCAACAATTCTATTGATTGGTAGCGCAGATCAACAATTTCATTTTCTAGAATGAAATACAGCACAAACGTATCCTCCGCGCTTATCTTCGTTTCATGACAAGCATCGCGCATCCGGTATACCAGTATTACAGCTCCAGTGACGTTTGCAAATCAACCGTATTTATAGCAGTCCTTCCGCTCTTCTGTTTGTACTCGCTGCGAAGTTTTCAATCTCTGTTTCGTGGAAATTCGCGGCACGACTTTGCTGATCAACGCGCGCGATTCAGGTACGTGTGACATGTATTAAACATTTTGTATATCAACTGGAATTGCAAACGATATATATCTTAGCGAGCGATGTGATATTTTTCATCGGCAAACGTGCCATTTCAAACTGTGTAATGCCATCGAGTAAATAATTCGTATCTCCATAAACGTTCCTGTTTAAAGCAATATTGTTTCATCGAACGATTTTCCTTGCACAGTGCAAACGCAGTCGTTTACGAAAATATTTGAACACTTGTAAAAATTTTTTTCTGAATATGTTGCGTGGGTTGTACAAAAGGTTTTCTAGGGAATACTACGCGATATGACAGCCAGAGAGGTCGGAAATTTGAAACTGTAATTCAAGAATATAAACAGAACATGTTGAAATTTATTATCGATTGCGTTAATAAACCTTAACATTTACTAGGGTGATTAGTATTTTTAGTATTAATTATGTATACATATATTTCCGGATTACTTTCGTCACTATAATTATATATAGTTGTTAATGAAGTTTGTAAAAGTTTTGCACAATATATTTATTTCCTCTATAGTAGATGTTCAAATACTTTCATCAGAGTCACCGTGTATTTAATAATGTTAAAAAAAATATTTTTATTTAATCGAAGTTCAACATCTCGCACAGATAAATACTCGGAAATGGAACAGAACTCAGAATGTAGTTTATCGAAGCGCCAGAAAGTCTGGAATTGGTAGAAAGCGGTAAACACGTAATGGTCCATATATCGCAGTTCATGCTAAAGTTGCGATATCAGGAACATTATTTTATCATTAGTTTTTGCCGTGCATCTCGGCAAGAAACAGTTCGAGATTTCCATGAGCGATAAATTTTCTTTCATGAAAATGAATCGCCGATTGCTGCGAATATTTCGACGTTAATTTTCGAACGTTTCGAGAGTTGCAGCAAAAGGAACAGGAAATGACACACTAAAGTTTTTTACTAAATTTTTGAAAGAATTCTATCAAGTATTATCGTGGTGTGTGGCGAGTGTCGAAAGATGGAAACACAATGCAAAGGAGCGGTGACACAGAAGAACAGATAACAATAATTTAATGTCAAGCACACGAAGGACTCCACAGAGATCCATTTCTTTCAATAGATCCATTTCTACGGAAAGCTCGGGATGCTCCAACTTCTTAAGTTGGAAGTTTGAACCTTTGACATTACCAGCCAATTTCCAACGATGCCTCTGAAATTTTTACGGCGCCAGATTGTAAACTGAAAGTTTCAGAAGTGCGCAGTTGAGAAGATGTGAGAATATCAACGCGATAAGAGATCGGGAAATCTACTATCCTCTACTCTCGTAAAAACACGGAAATAACGGAGAAGAAATAATTAGAAGCGTAGCGGATTATTATAATTATATAACCTGTTGATGATACAAAAAAAAAAAAAAAAAAAAAAAATATAAAAAAANGCTCTATGTTTTCAGTAAGAAAGAAATCTGTCTGGGGGAAATTCACTTGCTCGTCACGAAGTTGAATAAAAGCCAAATAATTGATTCTCCGGCAACTACTTCGAAAATAAACGTTTATCAACGTTATTTTACTAATTTTTAACACTATGAAAATGTTTGTGAAACTATTTCGCTGATCACAGCGAATCGATACAGTTGTGTAAAATAAAAAAAAATAAAAAAATTAGGACAGAGCGTTTCCGTGCCAGAAGTATGAGAAAGTGAGAAGTGAAATTACGAAGAAAATTGAGAACGGTAGAAGATTAAAAAGCTGACGACAGACTAAAAAGGCCACTTTTACTTCTAAAGTCAATTATTCACGGAGTTTTAACTAAAATCAATTAAAAATATTCCACTAATATATATCAAGGAAATGTTTTCAAACATCCTAGAACAAACGACTCGCATATAATAATTTCTACATCTCTTAAGTGTGAGATTTTACGTGACACGACTGCATGTTAAGTCCATTTCTTCTGAGAGAAAAACCATATGAGTTTCTTTGCCTATCGTGCTTGAAGCAGTGCAATCACCAAGTGGCGTAAAATGGAAACGACGATAATTATTGCCCGACGATAGAGCAGAAACAATAGAATCGCGTTCGACTGCCGGCTCCTGGAAAACAGGGATACGTCGATGCGCCTTGCGCGGCAACCTTTGACATTTCGAGAGGACGGGTCGAAGCGTTTCCACCCTCCTGGTCTAGGTGTCCATAGGTACAGCGCGTTTTTCGTTGGACCGACAGCCGGCCGTGTAAACGTCCGACGAAGGATGAAAAACATGTTCGTGAAAAACACAGAGAGAGAAAGAGAGAGAGAAAGATCGAAGTGTATCACGCGCTAGGAAATACAAACGGCAGGGCCGTTTTCTCATTCATTGGAAAGTTACGCGGAAATCCTTTCGATTTGCGGTGAAGGACGTAATGAAAGTAATCCGGGACGAAAGCGAAACTAGGTCGATGGAAACCTTTTTCCCTGCTCTTTTTTTCCCTCCTCCCCTTTTTTTTCCCTTTTCTAATGAATGTTCCAATTTACGTATAATTAAGCGATGAATACCGAGTGACGAACATGGAATTAATATTTCAAATATACCACCAATATTACCGTTCAGTTTTTTTAATTCTAAATGATGCTGGAGTTTACATGGATTGTAAATGAGATTTGATCCGCACACTGAATGACGATCGTAATTGTGAAACTTGTAGCGTGACTTCCGCGCTTCGGAATAATAATGAAACCTTCTCTGACCTTATTTTTTTCTTGGAAAATAACGAACGTGTGTTGCACCGTGTGCCTCACGATAGTTTTGTTTAAGTTTAAATAGTCTAGAAAAGAAGTTCAGAAAATTAAATCAATTTATTTTAATAGGAATGAACTCGATAATTTATCAATTTATCGGTCTGATTATGCTGTGCTTATTCCACTGAAAATTATTATTCATTAAATCCTTCATATCCTTTCTCCCCATCAAATTGTTATTAAATTTGTTTATTTGAATAACGCGGCCGTACAAGCTACTTAGTTGTGGAATTATTATCCCACTTATAACTTTATCGTGGCACGGTAGAAGCGTCGTGAACGTTCATAAAAATGCTTAAATATCTAAAGAATGTGAAGATGAATATTAAAATAAGTAGAATATCTCCTAAGATGTTTCCTGGAATAAAATAACTGAACGCTACGACATGCATGAAGCAACAGCAGATGCAACTAAAAAAAAAAAAAAAAAAAAAAAAAAAAAAAAAAACCCNCAAACCGATAAGATACTCTAATCTCTAAATTATTTCCACGACAACACGCCAAAATAACAGTTTAATCCCTAAAATCCAGTCGAAACGCGTGCAAAAGGCCAAATCTCGAAGGACTTAATTAACGCAACAGCTTGAAACGGTTGTGTAAATTGCATCCGTACAGCGTGAACAAACGCTGAACTGGCATCTACCAAATGTCAGCCACGAGGTGAACTTTGTCTGTTCACTTTCATTCGCGATTAATGCGCGACGAGAAGAAATAGAATCTCTGCTAAAGGGTAAACTCGATGCTTGGGAACAGAAACGATTCAATTTCAATAAAACAAGAAGCGAGAGGACAGGCGTAACGATACGTATATAGCCAACAACGATCCACAGAGAATTGCTGGAATCTCTGATTCTAAATAACGGCTCGTCGGGAAACGTATTAATTAACCGATTTTACTCCCTTGTGAATCTAAACGAGCTGGAGATATCGAGGAATTATTTTTAGACGTCGTTATTTTGTTTCGCCGGCGTGATTAAAAAAAAACAACCATAAGAGTTCATCGTACTCTCTTAAACGTATCGAACCTTCCAGACAGAAATCCCATAAGAGGATCACATTATCCTCATTATGCGACATCGTGAGACTGTTTTCCATTAGCTTCCTTCACGGTTCATTATCAGCCAAGTATATTGCACGCTGACATTGAGGTGCATTTACGAACTACTCTTTACACGATGCGCTTTATATGCAATTAACGAGAACGAATCGTATTAATATACTAACTCGTATTAATCGCGCATTGGCGTTTTATGAGGACGTGTGACGAAGGTTGACATGTGAGACTGTAAAATAGTAGAAATAAGAAAAGCGAAGTGTTAAAATGAAGATATATAGGAATAAGTTTGTAAATGTTACCAATGTTATCGATTATTATATTACTTACTGAAATGGTACAAGTACTACGATCTTACTATTCTCTTGGAACTCGTGTGTTGACTAACGTAATTAATTTCGCCTTTCTGTGTAAATGAATGCCACCGCCGCAAACCACGTGTCCACGTTGCTAATTGCAATCCACGATAATTAGGAGTGATGTGCCACAATGAATATGTACAAGCATTTAGAATTGATGTATATGTATATATATATATATATAACATTTAGAATTGAAACACAGCTATTCGAGCAAATCGAAAAGAATCAAAGACACGAAATTTTTAGAGAGTAAATTTAGAAATTTAGAAATTAAATTTGAATCAAATTTCAGTTTTGAATTCAATTGACTGAAAATCTTGAATTTAAATTCAAAAATAAAGATTTAAAGAATTGAGAAATTCTAATTTGTGAAACCAATTGTTCAAACAACTTGCGAAAGGGTAAGTTTGAATTCAATCAATCGATCTTCCAGTTTGTTGACGTCACTAGTTACGTCACATAGACAAAGATGGAAAACACCTAATATAATTTCAACAACCCTAGCCCTTTATAGATTAATATACAGGAGAGAGAAATAGAACTTATATGACTCATTGCACAAAATTGTCGTCATCATTTCTATTCACACTCTTCTTTACTACTTTCTTCAAATAAAGATTAGATTTTGCGTTTTATTGAAGTGCATCAAATTAGGAAAGTTTCATACGCTCCTAAATGTACAAATTTTATTGCAAAAAAATAATGATAGCTTACAAAATATGTGTATCCGTAAAAATTGTTCTTTTATTCACTTAATTTTAATTAATTCGAAGCATAATGATCGAAGCATGGATTTCATTAGCTTCTAGTACGGAAATTCAAATTACAATTGCTATGATACTATAATGGATAACTGCATTATGAATTCGAGAAAGATTAATGTTTGAATAGGTTTCGAAAAAACGCTTGTAAGAACACTATATGCGTTCCCATTTTAATTCGATTCTTCGAAAAATACGCTACGATTAAGTAATGTGGTAGCAAGAGTCAATACTTGTTGAAATTAAAAAATTTGTCGAAGCACATTTAATATATTTACAAGAATTTATTCTGCAATACTATCATAATAGTAAAATTGCTTCAGCATTAATAAACGATGATTTACTTCTCATTGTTATATAAAATTCGTATTATTTCATGCATTGTATACATAATGTTTGCAACGTTTTCGTATAAGCGGAAATACGTAGTTGGCAATAGATCCGACAGTTAAATTCTTTGAAATACTAATCGATCATGGTTACGATGTGCCCTGTGTATCATGCACGTACATACATACCAATTCAGCGAGAGATTTCAACTAGCTCTGCTTGCCTCGTCCGTTCACTTTTACGATAGTGTTCACATATACACACATACAAACGAGAGCAATCAAAGGTAACTACCGCGATTATCCCATTGCGAGGTGTCTATCGTTTTTGTCTGGTTAATCGCGACAAAGATAGAGGAAAATATGGAGCAGCTCTTCCTCAATCAGTAAAGCAGATTCAACCAGTTCTGATGCGAGTATCGATGCACTTCTTCCCGCGTACAACGATTCAATTTAACAAGGTAACTAGCCATTTCTAGATCTTTCCAGCTGCGTGAAACGGCATTCGCGGTCCAAACGACGGCGTACAAAATACGCACGAATGAAAAACTGAGCGTTTCGATTCGCGTCCCATTCCCATCCATCTGCATATCTAATTTTACGCCGTGTGATCTCTCAACATATTTAAACAAGACGGCAGCTGGCTACCTTCCGTTTTGATGCAGTTGCAGCCCTGTTCTCCGATAAAGTTCGTCGGATCGCCACGAGAGCGCGCCAACTGCGACTCAATAAAATCCAAAGAGCGCCGGACGGGCGGTGTTCCGCGATGCGTGATGAGTTTGACAGCTCCCGCGTACTGAGCGTTGTTTAAAAGTATAAGAAAAAAAAAAAACGAGAAGATCGATCGAGAGATGCGGCTAAGAAAAAGTCCTTAACACGTTTCCGTATGCATCCATTGGAGATTGTCTAATATGGGAGAATGGTTGGTCACAGAATTATCACGCTGATACTCTTTCTGGCAGGTGAGTAACGAAATTCGTTCAGGCGTAAGTGCACCTGCGGATCAATGTGATACTATACGGTTCGGTCTTCGTGCGCTTGTATACGTACACCGTGTAAATCTAAGTGCACGATCGTTACTATTCAGGGTCGAGTTATGCAAATTTTACCGTGTATCTCGTTTTCCCGATCAAGTTGCGTGATTTTTTTTCTCTTTTTTTTTTTTTTTTTTTTTTG
>NIPQ01090629.1:46122-74204 GCA_002806875.1 Lepidotrigona ventralis hoosana
ATATTTGAATATTGCGTTGCACAATTGAAACAATGATATGTAGTTAAATATCAGGGTAAAGTTTTAATAATTTAAATAATTTTTTTACATTGTAGAAATTAACATATAACCGGCACATCATTCATCGTTCTCTTTATTTTTATATCATATACTTTACAAATGTAAATAAATGACTTCTGGAAAAACCTCGTTCATAATTCTATGTCGTTCGTTTGCAACGTTCGTATAAAATGATTTTTTTTTAGTAAATTTGTGTGTGTGCGTGTGTGCGTGTAACTTCGAAAAATAACTATTTTAGATAAGTGTTGCCATTATAACTCTTTAACTAATAAATGTTATTTAATAAGAACTATTTGAAGAAAAAGAAAAAAATTCCATTTAAAAAAAAAAACTAGAAAAATCCCTAGAAAAGTCCCCATTTGACTTCGGAAAAGTCTTTTGTTTCTCAGATATTAAATAATTGTACCATTGAATTAAAAAAAAAAAAGAATTAATTTAGATAAACTACCTTGTATATTATATAGGTACTTAAATAAGAAATCAGGCCTGAGTTAGTTCATTATATCCAGCTGCAAAACGGTGGCCAGCAACCAATACATACACTGCTATGGATGCACAACTATAGGCAGGACCCATTGTATGATAGCGAAAATTTTTTGAGAATATTTTCGAAACTAAGACCTCTTCCTTATGTGCAAAAATCATCGAAATAAGGTAACCAATACATACACTGCTATGGATGCACAACTATAGGCAGGACCCATTGTATGATAGCGAAAATTTTTTGAGAATATTTTCGAAACTAAGACCTCTTCCTTATGTGCAAAAATCATCGAAATAAGGAGAAGAAAGTAACTTTTTTACAATTTCATCAATATTAGTATAATTTTGCTGAATAAAACACAATGAAAGAGAATAAACGTGAATACTTCGTGTATTTCAAATGCTAAAATCCTTATATCCATTCGAACTGAAGAAAGTAACTTTTTTACAATTTCATCAATATTAGTATAATTTTGCTGAATAAAACACAATGAAAGAGAATAAACGTGAATACTTCGTGTATTTCAAATGCTAAAATCCTTATATCCATTCGAACATTAAAACAGTGGATATTGAAGAGAGAGAAAGATTTAGCTTTTATTCGAAATTAAAAATCAGTCAATCTTCTCACCGTGTCTAAAAATCGACGTTATAGATCTAATAATTCCTTATTATACACGCGACGCGTTTCTTTCGACATATAATTATATCTCACGGTGCGGCGCTTCGAATAATTATAACGACAGACATCATTAAGCAAGTAGAAAATGAAGAAGATATTAGGGAAGTGTATATAAGGCATAGGCTGGAATGATTATTCTCACACCTCGGTCATTATTAAAATTGAAGATTTTAATGAAGTATCCTACATTGAATGGTGAATCACCCTCGAATTTATATTTCAAATATTCGTGTGATTATGATTAACGAAGTACTTTTTTTTAAAAGGTCGGATAATTTCAAGTTCATCTAGCTGGAATTCAGTGTCTCATTGACAATGAAGTTTCATTTTAAATTTAGCATTTTTAAGGTTATACAATTAGTGGAATTAATTAACTTTAATGGAAAAAGTTTCCACAAAATTTTTTTTTTTATTCCTTATTGATAATAAAATTGATTGATTTTGATATTGATTATAAAACAAGATAATTCCTTTTTTTTTAGAAATATAATAATTTATTTTTATTTCATCATAATTTGTAGAAAATATTTTATATGTAGAAAGGACTCATTGAAACTAAAAATTACTAGCTTCCTAGAAATTTGGGATGTCGATAATGTACATAAGTATTAGCCTTAAATCGATGTTCTTTTGAAAATTCCCGTGAAAATTCCCTTGAAAATTCCCTTGAAAATTCCCTTGAAAATTCCCTTGAAAATTCCCGTGAAAATTCCCTACAGGTAATTTTAAAAAAATCTATGAAGTATTTAAAAGAGGGTTTTAATTTAAAAAAAATCAATCGATCAATATTCTCTATTTTTAAATATTAGTAATATTTTGAGAAAGAAAGAGAGTGAAAAGTAATTTTTAAATAACTGCCATCTAGAAATATAAAATGAACAAAGATCGTAAATAAAATTCTAACGGTTTTTCAGTTGAGGTACGTAGTATAGTGTGTGGTGGTTACAGGTGGTTGAAGCATCCTGTTTTCGCTTTTTGAGTTAGTTAGTTTATTGTGTTAGTTTATTGTGTTACAGTGCTATTATTTTGTACTATTTTTATGGCAATATTTTCTAGCTATTTTAAATTAATTTTGATTTTTGTTTAGTATAATAAGTTTCTAAGTTTTTCTTCAATAATTTTCATTCAATTTCTAAAACAATAATGCCTGTAATTTATATTTTTTTAATTATTTTATATTTAAAAGATTATCTTTTAATTACTTAATTGAAAATATTTAAATAATAATGAGGTACGTACAATATTGGAAAATACTGTCATTTTTAATTCTGTTATAACTAATTACTTCTGAAAAATTTTTATAATTTTATATAATTAATATAGCATACTGTTTGAGAAGCATAAAAATTTGATGTGTAATAATTAATAGTTAATCATGATCATTCATTTGAAAGAGTAGTTAAAAAGTATATAAATTTATATCTACTTGAAAGAACATAATTTTTCTAATCAGACATATTTCTTTCTAATTAAGATTTTCTAATATTAATACTGCTTTTTTAGGAGCATTTAATCAATTTCTTGAAAGAAATAATAGTTCAAAAATTCACAAATTTATATGTGCTTGAAGGGACATGATTTTCCTAATCAGAGATGATAAGAGTTTTTAATATTAATGTTGCTTTTCCAGTAGTACTTATAGTTATTTATTAAAAGAAAGTTTAAAAGTACATCAATTTATATTTGCTTAAAAGAATACAGATTTCCAACCAGCGATGATATGATTTTGTAGTATTAACATTGATTTTTCAATAGAGTTGCACATATTTTTTGTGTGGAATAGAAATATCAGAATTGTGCAGTTTCCAATCTGACAAGATCAGACATTGTATCCCTACTCCAACCTTTCTGACTGCTGCGTCAGTCCTGGTCAGGACGCAGCCTTAGCTCAGTTTGTGTAGAGACACGTCAGCAGTGGTATCATATGTTCATTCTGTGTTATAATAAAAGAAGATAGAAAGCTCTAGTGGTTCAGATCAATATAATTATCCAGATCATAATAGATTTCATAAGGCTATAGAGAGATTCTGAGTTACTCCCAAAAAACTGCTAACAAAATGGTATGTACGTTTCTTTTCATCTCTTAATACAGGTAAATGTGCACTGAACTGGAATAATTGATTATGACAGCTTTTCATTTCATATTTTCCCTCTTGCCCAGGTAGAAATCAAGTTCTTATGGTTCCATAGAGTCTTTATATTTTACTTATATGCATTATGTGCGTTCCGGTATTATATACCTCACATCTTTCATTAGCTAAATATATTCTTGAGTTAGTATAGTTGAGTTTTAGTTACTTGATGTAGAAAATTATGATAGAAAAGTTTATTTATATTTCATTTGAGACTTAATAAAAGAAAAATTGTGCATAATTCAGATCTAAATCTAGAAGTTCAGTGTTACTAAGCTAAAATGTTGTGTCTAAATCTAGAAGTTCAGTGTTACTAAGTTAAAATGTTGTGATAATATTTTTGTCATATTATCATTTAAAAAGAATAATTTGTAGTAAACACTTAAAAAATAGTTTAGTCTATTTAATAATAATAATAATAATAATAATTTTACATACTATTGATTAACACTTGTTGAATTCAAGTCATTAGTTAGTAACGGTCTTTTAATTCTTGATATACATATAGGATATAGATGTGGTTGTGTGAGCCTTATGAAATCATATTTCTATAGTTCATCATAACAAAAGGCTGAACCATATTTCTATAGTTCATCATAACAAAAGGCATATAATAGTCTTTTTTTGTATAGGATACCCTATTCTATAGAGCTATTAATATCTATCCATCCTGTCAAAATAAAATTCTACTCTGATGTAAGTTTTATTTTGGAAACTGAGCTGAATTTGGGGTTGACTGTAGTGTTCAATGGATTGCATTATAATTTTTGTCGATCAATACCACACAAATGTTCTGCGCAGGGATATATAGAGAGGAACCTTTCAGTGCGCAGACTACCAGGAGGTACCCTAGAGTTTTTCTGTCCAGGCTCCACCCTTGGAGCTCTTCAGGATAGGAAAACCATCCTTCGATACTTAATTGGAACATGACTCACCGCAGGGCTAGATTGATCCATCCAGCATCCCTAGCTTGGGGTTTTTGTTTCAGTACTCTGAATTCAGAATATGCTTTCCCCATTGTATATTACTATATACCCAAATGCACAATATTTTATATAAATAAAATATGATATATGCAATTTAAAATGCAGAAATTTATTAGTTAGTTATATGAATGTAAATACATTACAAATATATTATATTATGTACTATAAACATATTAATACAAATATATATATGTATATTTATTATATATATATTGTATATATATAATATATGTACAATTATTAAATTAGTCATTTTTAAATAACTTTTTTTTATTTTATAAAAAATATTAATATGTTTGAAAATATCAAAGTTTTATAAAATAACAGCTGAAAAACAGATATATGTATCTAAAATTGTTAATTTGTTAAGAAAAGTATAGAAAATCATTATTTTTGTCATTAGGTTTGGATTAACCATGTCTACTAGGAGACGTCGTGGGCCTAAATTAAATATAGAGCGAAAAATAATACGTGAAGGCCACAATAGATAGGATGAGTGGATCTCGACAGAACGAAGCACGTTGCTTCAATGAAAACTCTCCACGGCCACCAGTGCCTGGTAAGATATTACTGCAAGAATACTTATAATTTCACTATCATATTACTACAAGTGAACGGAAATTATCAAAATTTACAGTTATATCATATTGCCTTATTGTGTTTAATATCTCAAAAACATCATGTGACATTCCATAGATTATTAATATCTTATGTACATTTTAGGAGAGGAAACAGGAAACTACGTCAGCAGGTTCCGTCCACAGAGTCCAACTCTGACCCCTAGGCGTTCTTCTCTTGCAACACCAACAGCTTCAGGTTGCGATGTTTCAGCACCTTTGGGATTTGAACCGGAAGGTTGCTGTAGTACGACAACTATGGAAAGTGATTCGCCACCTGCTTGCTTGCGGTGGGCCAGGAACCTGCATTCCTTGCTGCAGGATCCAGTGGGCTTGGAATTGTTCAGAAAATATCTGGATCAAGAAGGCAGACCTCATGCAAATCCTCTTAATTTCTGGTTCGCCTGTGAGGGCCTCAAGGAACAAGATGATCCTGAAAGGATAAATCAATTGGTTAAACTTATCTACAGAAAGTTCTTCCTTAAGTCACAGTTAGCTATACCAGAAGATGTACGAAAGGAAGCTAATCGTCGGGTTAAAGAAGGGCGGGCGGACGAAAAAGTATTTGATGCTGTACAGTTGGAAGTTGAACGTCTCATTAATGAGACTACATATCCAAACTTTCTTCGATCCGATATGTATCTTCAATACGTTCAGTCCTGTCAAAACCCAGATTCTGGTGGATGTCCTAGTTCAGGATCCAGTCGAGATATGTCTGTTGCTTGTGGGCCAAGCTTATTGCCCACTGTCCACGAAGACAGTGAATTTGTTAGTTCCATACATAGCTCACATTCAGCTAGTGAAACGCCTGGGGAATTGAGGGGTGAATTGAGATTGACCAAAGATATGCTTATGGCTACTCAACAAACAAGGGCGATGGATCTTCGGCCGAAGCCAGAAGCATATGCTGGGTAATTTATATAATTATAATTTTTATTTAGATTATTTATTAATTATAGTACGCTTAAAGTTAGATTTGCATTAAACGCTTAATTTAGCTGTTTTTTTTTCTTCTTGAGCTTGTTGTGTGGATTTTCTGCAATGTCTTGTAGTGTACAATGATTTATATACACAGCATTCCCAAAGTTTAAAAAATAACTAAAAATATCACATTATAAAGAAGCATATTATTTTATATGAGTATCGTAATTTTTGTTTGTCATTATATGTATTAAAATTTGTGATATGTTTGCCAAAACATTTTCCAATCTGTTGTTTGTTTTCTTTATTTTGGTTTGATGTATTGCGTGGCGCTCATAGCATTTACTTGCAACATGGGACTAGTCCATATCATATGCTCGCACCCAGACTGCACGCACAATATTCCTCATACAATCCAGTTTCCAGACAGGATTCAGAACTTCAAAGCTTGAGCAGTGATGCACGAACTGAATCAGACAATATGTCTCTCACCGATTCATCAGTGTACGTTCTTATTTTATTTATTATAAAAATTATAATTTTCTATGTAAATAAACATCTTAAATATTTATAAAATTCTAAAAAGTAGTGTTTAGCCTTACTTTTTTTTCAGGTTGAATTTATATTTTTTATTATTTTACATTATATTAATTTATACTTTGATATTAGATTTTGCAATATTTTGTTGTAGTGCAGGAATAAAAATAATAGTGCTTGAATTCTTAAAGTTAAAACAAACATGAAAGTAAATTTATATTTTATCATTTAAATACAAATACATACGTAAAATTTTGTTGTTACCTTGATTTTTTATTTGCAGTGATGGAGCGTCAATGAATAAACAACGAAGTAAAAAACAGTATATAAGACAATCTAGAGCTATTAAAGATTCAGCTAGTTTAAATCGTGATCCGCTGGCGCATCATACTATCATCCCTCGTACACAGCGAGTACCGCGTGATTTAATGCATCCTCTGAAACCGGAAGAATTTGCTCAAGTGCTTATTGAGAAGTTGGAGAACGTTAAACGTGAACGAGAATCTCAGGAAAAGCTTGATAGGCATTTGCAAGAGAGCGATACGATTAATAAAGATGCATCATTGGAAATGTCAAGTGGAGCACCGAAAGCGCTAGCTGATGCGTTGAGAGAAAAGTTAATGATAGAAGAGGATAATGATCAAGCAATTTTGGACCAACACGTGTCACGAGTTTGGTCAGATCTAACGCCTTCTCGATCTCCTGGACTCTCATCCCCAAGACTGCATTCGCCTGAAAGAAGACGTTCTACGCACAATTATCCACGACCGTACAAACAAAGAAAAGAAAAAGACGTGTTCTCTACGTTTTCAGCAGATAGTGGTAATATTCATGATTTTCAAGAAGGCAGCGATCTTGTCGGAGCTGGCTCCATGAGTTCACTAGGATCTCACTTGCCTAAATCTAAATCCGTGCCATCTGATTACGCCGATTCCCTCCATAAACAGGACCTGTATCTTCAAGGTATATTTTAGAATAAATATAAAAATATTATTATATTATTATATTTATATATGTTTTATTTATTATTATGCTACATCCTTTTATAGGTCATGATCAAAGATTCCGAAGGTCGGACATGACTAGAAGATCAGCCACAAAGAAGTCTATGACGGAATTAACTGACAGTGGTGTTAGTGTTGTAAGTGACGCGCCACCATCTAGCAAAGATATTCGTCTTTTATCGTGGCTTAAGGAAAGTGACAAGAAAGCGGATATCAAGCATAGTCGCCATGGGAAAAAGTATGGTTCCCGAAGTGGCTCTTTGGAAAGGACAAACAGGGAAACATGGGGCGTTCCTGCTCAACCTTTTGTTACAGATCCAGGAATGCCACTTTTACCACAGCCTCATACAGTAAATATTTTTATTTTATCTCGCTATTTACTTTTAATAATTATCAAAAGTCTAGATCTATATTCTGTTTTTTACAGGCAACTCAGTTAGAAGAAGCAAGAAGAAGATTAATAGAGGAAGATAGGGCACGTTCAAGTTGCAAACAACGTCATTCTAATATTTCTAAACAATCATACGAGCCTACAATGCAAAGTCAATCTTATGTTCAATCAAATCAATCAACGTTAAAGAAAACGAAGCAAGATATTGGAGATTTTACCACCGTTGTGTTCAGTTTCTGTGACGAGCAGTTTCCTTATAGGACTAAAATTCCTGGTCATAATGTCACTTTAAAACAATTTAAAGAATATCTTCCTAAGAAAGGCAGCTATCGGTAAGGAAACTAACGCTGTTTATAAAATATAAAATATGAAATTCCAATAAATTATATATATACATACATACATATATATATATATATATATATATTTGTACATCATATTTTTTTAGATATTTCTTTAAAACCGAGTGTGAGGACTTGGATACAAAGGTTATTCAAGAAGAAATAACCGATGATTCTGAAGTCCTACCATTATGGGAGGGTAAAGTTATGGCGCAAGTCAAGGCGCTCGAATGATAGACTGATACAAGGATTATTCTGAATAAAAGAACGTGCTAACTTCGAACAAGTGCCGCAACTAATTTTATTTAAGAGGACCAGCATTCTATAAGAAGAAAACCACAATAAGAAGGCGATATTCGGTGTTAGTTTATTGGAGTTGCTAAAGCGGTTTCTTCCGCTTAAGTTAACCGAGCAAGTGCTTTTAATCGATAAAACAAAAAAAAAAATCTGTTAAATGAGCAAAACCGTTATATGTTTATTAAGTAAAAGAAGAAAAAAAAAAGAAAAAGAAAATCGTGTTTAGATAAATATAGATTTTACTAAACATTTATCTTTAATTATAGTACTTTTTACAGGGTTTGCATTTGTATTTCGGTATTTTACTTTTAATTTTAACAAAAATCATTTTTCTCGCATTTAGCAATGTTTTATGTATTTATTTCTTTTTCTTTTTCGTATTTTGACAACAAAAATTATATATACAATGTCATTGTATATAATTTCGGTTTATCCGGTGAATGAAATGAAATTTTAACAAAAAGGCGTTTCCTTTTAGAAAGGTTTTGCTAAAAACAAAAAGAACTGAATTAAAGAAAGAAAAAAAAAGAAAGGATTACAGTTTGACCACTTCCAATGAAATTGGACGAATTGCAATAAAAAAAAAATACGACCACATGAAATTTTCCGAAAGGCAACATTCTCATTTTAAATAACAGAGATTTCACAGAAACGGAATACTCTATTGTAATTGCAATTTGGTTATCTCCAATCGTTTTGCATAAGCTGCAGTAACACCAGAAAAACGCTGTATATTGATTGAATAATTTCTTCCTCTTAAAGACTTCCCATAGTTTTCCAAACGACTGTACAAAAGCCCGCGTAGTTTCGCCTTAGTAAAGGTCTGTATAGGCCGTAGATTTATATAGGAAAGAACATTATTACAAATTAGTTTGTAAGAAGATATATTACGTGCATTATAAATACACGTGCTCTGTTTAATATACGTAATATATCGTGCATTCGAAGATACCGCGAAAAAAAAAAATATTAAAAAATACAGATCATGTTTTGTCGTACCACCATTATCACCCATTTGACATTGTAAAATAAGCTCCTGCATAAACGTAACACACATACTGAGAAATAGACGCGCAACATGCAATTGGCAACGGGGAAACAAAATACTTTGGTGGGAAATGATTAATTAGTATTTAGACCGTAACGATGTTTTATCAGGTGCGAAAAATTGTGCCTTTTTAGTGCAGTAAGGTCGAAATAAGCCTAAGGAAAAAAAAGGTTAAGAGATACTTAAGAGGAGACCAGCGGGTCTAATATCGAGAGGATAAATTTGATACATCGAGCGTTTTGTATATATTTTTTTCCAAACTTCATCGTAGTCTTTGCAAGTTTAATCATTAGTGAGCGTTACAACGCTAAGAAATATTATCAGCATCGTTATTTTCTGAACGTTTACGTTTCAACATCGAGTTTTCATCGATGAATATTTACGACCACTTTTACTTTTTTTATTTTTTTGTTTCTCTCTATCTGTCTTTGATGATTCTGTTAGAAGATAAATTAGAACAAATTAAGAAGAGAAATGAAAAGAAAGAAGAAAAACCAGAGAGAAAAAATAAAAAATCGAACGTGTGATTGAATCTTCTCGAATGGCCTTCGCATACTGGTTCGATTTCTTAATGGTCGTAGGCGCTCGCTTCCTAAAACAACTGATTTTTAAACTTTTGACGAAACAAAAACGAAAAAAGAAACAAGATATAGTATCTACATTGAAAATAAAAAGGAAAAAAATTGATAATGCCGAGACTGGAGGCGATGCACCGTGGCTGATAACAATTTATTGTATGTAATTGATTATCTTTAATTAATACTACGAATGATAAAGTGTTCCTGTACCTAATTAATTAATGATGATTATTATTGTATATCAAAAGTATTGAGAATAATAATGCCATTTTCACTGGATTATATGAGATCTATCGCATTCTCTTATTTTAGAGATTTCCTTTATCTATATTTATCAAGGAATTTTGTACGAAGTCGTAAAACTTAATTACAGATATAGCGAATAAGTTATTAACAGGATTTTCATGTATCTATTAAAAAAAAAAAGACAAAAGTATAGATTATATAAAAAATAATAACTGACCAGATCTTATCTCCTTATTGCTTTTTTCTTACTTTATATTAATTTCAATAATATCTGATTCTTCTTTGATCAGCAGATTAATTTCTTTAATCCATTTAATCTATATTTTTTATGTATCTTTTTATTCGAATGATTAGTTCATAATTTTAGTATTATTTAAATCTAATGCAAAACAAAATCACCTATTATTAAATAATGAATAAATAGGTCGAGTGTTCAATTAATTGAGAGTACGGTTTGCATATAAAGACAGGAAATACTGTTTTTGACTGATAACGGAATCAAAATGTTGAAATTTAGTTTGGAATGTCTAGTTTTAAATTTAATGAAGCTATTTTTCGACTATTCAGGCATAAATCCTGGCGTATGTTGAACAGGCTATTATCGAGTTTTGTATTTCCCTGAATTGTTACAAATATCATATACAAGGTACATACATAGATCTACATACAATCTATTTTTTTCCCCCATGTTTGCCCTAGGGACCTATTATCATTTTTATATCACATCCTGTCGTACCGACTTGGAAATGTTTTGTACCTCAGCGCTACTAGTGGTGGGAATTAAAATCAAAAATTATATACAATCATTAACTATGGATAGAATAGATACCGGACATAAAATAGACTTTGTGTCTCAGAGTCTGGAATACCGACCAGGAAAAAAATCATTGGTTGGTCTATGATTTTTAAATCTTTACAGTTTTTCAACCATCTTTTTGTTTTAAATAATATATGATTGAAATTTATTATCCATAATTTCTGTTTTCATTGTTTTCTTCGTATACATACATATATTTATGTGTTCAAAACATTTTTTAATTTATATAATGATTGAAATTTATTATCTACAATGTTTTTACGGTCTTTTCGTATGAAAAATATCTGAAGAAAATTGTTTATTCCTTCTCCACTTATTCATACATTTCACTCATTCGAATGCAAGTATTGCCTGTTTATCTATCAGTTGAACTGATTGGCATGCAGGTAAGCGTCCCCTTAATTCCTACTATAGTATTCTATGGGAATAGCACCGTAACTTACAATAAAACAGCTTTAGGATCTTTGCATCTTTCTTCAAATTTTACGTGAATACGTAAATAGGATTGTAGGACGGCACGTGGCCTTGCTGTCTTCAAAGCTCTATTACAGACGCTATATTACTAGGATTACCAGTGTTATAAAATAATGATAATAATGCATATTCACGTGCCCGAAAGTAACAGTTATTGCATAATGCTTTTATCACATGTATAATCCTTAAGTTCCTTAATTTAGCAAATTATTTTTAAGAGAACATTTCTAAAAGAACATTAGAGAAAAAGAGGATACATTTCTCAAATAGTTAATAAATTTATAAATCATGCACTTTCTACGTTCTTCTGATGTTATAATCTTTAAATCGATTGATATAATTAATATAATTAAAATATAAACAATAAATCTTCATATACAGATTTCTTGTATTTTCAAATAATTTTTCAGTCGAAAGTACATTTTTGTAACATTTCGAGGAAAAACATAGTTATCAGCCAGTAGTTAGATCGCGGTCTATGGTAACGGCGAGTGCCATGACGCGCATCATGCGGAATGATTTTTCAAAATCGTGTAAGCCTTGAATCAATACGATGAGCATACTTTTGTCTATCTTGTATTGTACAAAAATTCACATGATCGTTAAAGGAGATAATCGAGAAATGAGGAAAGAGATGTTACGTTGTTGACCTGGAATTTTCAAAATATATTTCTTTAGACTTTAGATAACACTCGTCATTAGAAACTGCTAATAATACCATAAATAATAAAACAATAAATTATCCTTTTCTATAAAAATTACTCACGATTACTACCATCGAACATACGATAATAGAAGATAAAACACGCATTCTGAAAGAATAGCCTCCGAGGAAGATAAAACAAAATGTTACACTTTGAAATATATATATATATATATAAAATTAAAAAATGTTAATGCCTGAGATAAACAAAAGGAAAAGAAAAAGGAAATGCATCTGACTCAATGATTTTTAAAGCAGATATCATAAAGAAATTCGTCATTTTTGTACGCTCAACTTGATCAAAATTTTTTTTATTGAACATCCGAAGTAATCGTTGCTCCATTAATCAATTTAATTTTTTAAATAATTGAATGACTTCTCTTTTTCTTACGAGAGAGAATTACTTATATCTTATAGATACAGCGCAAACAGAATCTTTTTGAGATATTATACAAGTTTTCGTAAAGATGTAATAATTCCTTTCAGTTTCTGTTCTTATTTTCCGATTATCTCCTCTTACAAGGGATCATCCCCAAATTTTTGTTAATCCGCATATTCCAATGATTCTGATAATCGTAGTATAACGTCACGTCTGTGTTTATTCATTTTCCTACGTTTCCTAAGTAAGTCACCTCTCGTCGAATCGATGGAAATATTATTCATACAAATGGAACATCTATTATTCCATACAAATGGAACTGTACGTACCTTATACAAACGATATTTCTTCGATAGATACTTTACAAGGCTCGTTTCGTGGACAGAGACAAAGGATAACGAACAGACTGCGGATATCCATGCAAATTCACATCTTTACACACACATTCGTATTCTTCAATCGCTAAATATTATACTCACGATTATACTCATTCTCTAACATTTCGGTTCTTGTTATTGACATTCTGTTTCGTATATTCCGTGTATTCTCCGCACGGAAGTCCGCAGCATCAAGTCGCCATCAAGTCGAGATCCACGAGTTTCTCAGAAAATTCGGGAAAAATCTGCGCGAAACCGATCTGCCACGATCGGAGTTTGTGCCTCCGATTGGATTGTTCTCCAGTGACGTTGCTTGCCTTAAAGACCGGGCAAAGGAAAAGGGAAGGAGAAGTTACGAGCAGAAACTGTCGAAGAAGCACGACGCATTTAAATGGCCGGTCGCGTATTGCCGCGGATTCAGTTTTGTCGCCGGCCTCTAGAAATCGGATTCTCGCGTTTTTCGCGTGTTTTTTCACTCGTGCTCAGCAGGATACCTGACTTCCCTTCCACTGTCTTCAACGGAAGTGTCAACGGGCCACGTCGAGAAGATTTTTCAGCGAGGGAAAAACGGGAACCAAGCGCTCGTTCTGCCAAACGATTGACGCACATATGATTGTCCGTTTGCACGGTCGTTGTTCCCTCTCGTTTTCGCGTATACTGGCTGTTTGCCAGTAGGATGTGTCGTGGATATAAAAACAAGTAACTCTTGATCCTTTAGATCGTCTATCAAGTCGGTCACGAGGCCACGAAATCCACCTTCGATTCCTTGAACCACGCAGTGACAACACGCAGTGACAACAACCGAACAACCGATCTTGTCATCGACAACACAATAGCTCTTTAAGTGAGTTTTTCTCGAACTTCTCCTTGATCAGCTTGATAGCTTTCACTCATATTTCCTTGTTTCTTTCCTTTTAGCAGATGATTCGATTTGATTCTAATGATTCGCTTTAGCGAAAACAATGAAATATGAGTTTTACATTGAAATTATCCTATTTCACTAGGATATAAATTCCATTGATTTATTAGTTGTTCTGAAACATAAGGTATGTAGGTATAAACCTACTTGGTATAAAAAAAAAAACCGGTTCATTAGTTGCATTTACTATAGTATACTAAACACGTGTTTCAATAACAGGGAATTTCAATTTATTTTCTATGCAGTATCGATAAGTCAAGTAATTCAAAGTCGTAATCTTTTTTTTGCAAGCATTATTACTTAAGAATGTTGATGCGTATTAGTATTTTTTTTTTTTTTAATTGATGAATAAATTGCTTATGAAATACTGTTAGTAAATTACACTATGAAATTTAAATCATTCAAGGATATAAGACAAACACTGTTATATTCAACTATGATTTTCTTTCAATCTAAGCTCAATCTGAAAATTCGTTTCTTTTAACGAAGAATTTCTATAATTAGAAATGGATGAAAGTAAAGTTAACAAGTATAATGATATATTAATATTAAACCAAATACGACCGACAAATAGCGAAGAAAGAAAAGATTAAACAGAGAAAAGATTTTCCAATTCCAGTATTTTGTAATCATCGCTGAAGTATGTTAGTTACGTGAAAAAAGGTAAATATTGAACGCTACCATATCGCGATCGGTTCAATTAATTATCTTTGTTAGATCTTGTTCTCCTACCAACGAGTTTAATTTGTGTCAGTCTTCTTCGAGCCATGTAAATAATGTCGAAACCTCACTAACATGTGTTTATCTGCTAAATATAAGGGTTTCCTCAAAAATTTCGTTCAAACTATTTCGTGGAAAGCACTTAATAACACGTAGATTTATAGCAGATATATCAGAATTAGAGTTAAAATTATTAAATTGGAAAAATATTATTAAAACACTCCTTAGTGTTACGTTAATTTAACTCTTTATGTTTAAATTAGATTTCAAGCAGAAAATAAAAATTAATCACTTAGAAATTTCGTATACAGATTATATTGTCTATATAAACAAGAAAGAAGTAAAAAAAAAAAAAAATGATATTTAAAATATCGAAATTAATTTTGACAGTATCGATTGAAATTTGATCTATATTTTTTAATACTCCTTGAAAAATGCAAAAAATGCAAATTGTACAGTTACAATTAAATATTTGTTTATTTTTTTCACGATGAACTGCTAAAAAAAAAACACATAGATCAAGTTCAAAATTCAACGGCATGATCACTGATTATGGCTCGTTGCGAAAGTCACAAGTATTATCTGACCTTATGATCTATCGCATCTCTGCAATAATCTCGCTATCACGATACAACTCTTGTTGCTCTTAAATCCTAAATTAGTAACTTATATCAACAACAACAGCCACGTGAACGTAATTAATATCATTTAATAAATTGATTGATGTCGATCGAACTGTTAACTCTACATAGTTTATTGTTACAGCTAACTCACAACTGAATCTAAATACAATGTTTTCCTTAACAATCAAGTCACCATTTTCCTTTCTTTTATAAAATATACATTACATTCTTTTCCTTCGATTAATACTTTTTTAAATGAATCAAGATACATCATTCCATCATTGACAAAAGATTAATAAAAGTATGTTAGAAAGTTTCTTTTTCTTATAAAAATACAGCAATTTAATCAATTGACATCTTTTTTTGGACTAATATCGTTAGTGAAGTTATGTTAATTTCACTAATAATTAATGAATTGAAAGGGAAAAAGAAGGGAAGAAGGTACGATATTGTATACTGACTAGAAAAGTCAACAAAATATCGCCGAAATTAAAAGTCTTCTTTTCTTCATAAAATGTATATTACATACACCTTCCTTAATTAAATATTTGTGCATTCGTGAGAAACTTACATAATGTGCAAAAATAAAATTCTATCGCAATCTAAATTAACCTAAGAAACTTAAATTTAATTCTTAAATTAAAGCTACCTTTTCTACCTTTTCATTCGTTTATAAATATGCACAAACCACCGCAAAGTTGAAGTACAACAGATTCTAACACCGTTAAAATCTCTATCTAGCGAATTAAAACTTTGCTGTCAATGTGATCAATAATAAAGTGAAAGGAAAGGAAATGTATTGAAAACACAAATTTATTAATTTAATTAGAAAGATATCAGAAAAATGAGGAGAAAGAAGAAGAGAAAGGAAAAAAGATTTCTTACCGACCGGGAAAAGCCGGTAATGTGCAAATATTTCTCTAATTTCTCGCGCATGTGTATTTTTATTGCAGCATTTAGAGCTCTAATCGGCTTTTATACTAAGCGTTTGAATAAGATGTCGAGGCGCACGTGCTACGGGATAGCGCATATTAACTCCTATTATACTCGCTGCTGGATCTCTGTATCAGTCAAAGGATGGTACGTCGATGTGTTCAAATTGTAATTTATTTGCAGAAGAAAGACATTTGCCGTTTACACGTTTGTTCTTATTATTGTTGTAATCCACATCGATCATTATTTATCGATATTTCCTTTGACAGAGAGCATCGCAATTAAGACGTTTATTTCTTTTTACAATGACAAATTATGTCTTCGCGTGAGAGATATCCACTTGCGGAAATTATAAATTTTTTTACTATTAAGGCAATTTAGATATAAAACTAAAAAAGACTTCTCCAGAGTAAATAATACACTTGGATTTATAAAGAAGATTTTTCAATGTTTAGTCTCAAAATCTGGTTAAGAGGAGACTTGAAATTTAAAAACAGATGTAAATCTTAGATGATTTGTATTACTATATATACTTGCTTATATTTAATGAGCAAATGAAGAAAAATATGTAAAATTAAGACTAAAAAAAAAAATGATAACAGGATAACAATAATGTGAGAGTTTGGAATTTATATATTAGTTACTGACTATTCTATTATGCTTAAGAATAATAATTAAAATTGGATGTCAATATAGCTATACAAGATCATTTACAAAGAAATGATAGTTATTCCAAGTAAAAAAAATACCATATTAAAATTTGCATCATCAAATCATTTTCTCACATTCTTCTTTGTAGCAATATTAACGAAACAAATTTTCGGAAAATATTTCACGACACTCTACATGTACCATCACAAAAAGTAATTCCAGTAATATAAGAAGAAATGGATATTTCATAAATTATTTAATATACTATCACATCGACATATTTTACTTTTTACTTTTACATTATTTTATTTTTTATCTTTGAACTGATTAGGGTGATCTAGAAGGAACTATCTGTTTTATAGATCATCAAAAATTAAAGTTTTATTCATCGTAGTTTACAATCAATTATATTCCTTAATATTACGATCATGAAAGAAAATTCTAAAGATTCACTTATAATACTTTTCTTGTCATTCTTTCTTGTTTCAACCTAGAATTTTACACCGTTCACTGTAAACTATTTCTTTTTCCAAATTACCTACGAAGTTTATTTTCATTTAAATAACAAAATCGATATCTATGTAAAATAATGAACGAAAATTCGAGAAGTCTAATTTCGAACGACGGTAATATTTCGGTTTATAATAAATAATTCGCATCGCCTTTCATTCATAAACTTCATACTTTACGAAAAATCATTCAAATCATCCCGAAGAAGGTGAATCCAGGAAAGAATTGATCATTCTGCTAAGTCTAGTGTTAGTGAGCTCGTTATTACCTAATCGAATCTCGAACTACGGAACATGCTGCACCTGCGCAGAACTACGCTTCGAAATTGAAAGCTGAGTTTCGATAAATTCATATCACATAGTTTTCTACAAATCGACGTCGCCAACGAGTGCGGGCGTTTTGCACTTTCAAGGCAATACAGGGCTAGAATCGATTAACATACGCATAATTTACCGACGGAGATTGAAAACGAGACAGCGAGCCTCGGATACTATTCGTGCTATTCGTGATTTGCATGAAAAACAATGTCCGAGTTGAATTAATTTGCCGGCACGCGCTTCGAACTACATATCAAGCCGCGTTGGGAGTCAGGGAGAACCGCGTGACAGAGTTGATTCAGAAGCACGTGATAGTACAGAATGACCGGTTGCGTGAGCGAATCATGTGACGCTCATAGTAACGCTTTTTTCTCAACATCTTTTTCTTCCTTTTTTTTTCCCCCGCCAAGTCGCACGTTACCTGGCTGATTGATGAATAAATACGCAATATCCTGGCCAGGGATTTTCAGAGGATGCTGGAGGTGTATCGACAAATTTCGACTTGCAAAACTCGTTCGCTATTTCGACGTTCTTCGTTGATTTTTCTCTTCTTTTGGCTTGTGAGAAGAAAAAGATTCGTGGAAATTGAGATTTGTTTGGATCTTAGTTTGAACCTTAAGTAAAGAATGATGGGGATTAGATGAAAGACTTCTCCGTATTTGAATTGAATTTACTTTATAAACGCGGAAGGAGAACAAACTATAATCGTTCAAAAAAGTCTTTGTTGTTTATAAAAAAAAAATTCTGATGCATATTAATATGTTTATATCGTTAAGATAAATATAAATAAACAACAAAATGGCTTTAGTTGCCTCGATGTAGAATCCACTTAGTTTGTAGTGAAATTTTCTAGCATTTTATTTCAAGAAATATGATTTCTTTATATGACATATAAAGATTTTTGTCTATGATTATGTATAATTTATAAGATAAATGTGTCGCTATGAATCTATAACACTTTTATGAAAAATTTAAAATTGGCCATTTTGATTATTTCAATAATTCTAATAAAGTGTTAAAAATTTTTAAAGATTTGTTATCCTCAAATTATAGATTTTTATGAACATAATTAAACGAATAGAACCTAAACTAGATTGATTTAATAGTACATACACTATACGTGTCTGTTTCTATATATTTTTGCATATTATGCATATTCTAGACATTTTTGCGTCATGAAAACCCACAATCTAGTTATCATCATGTGATACTGAAAAAGGAAATTAGCTGGCATATTCTGTAGTTATGATAAATATTCGACATCATAGACATAAAAATTAATATGAAATATACACAGTTTTACTGTTTCAAATTGAAAAGTTGAAAAACTGAAAAAATTAAAAAATTACGTTTCGAAAATTTTTAACCAGTAGAATTCATTAATAAAGAATGCACAGATTGCGTGCATTATCGAGAGAAACATTCGAATATCTTTTGTCAGAGAATTTATGAATGGAATATTATCATATACATAAGAATCTCTTAAATTCAGTATTCAATATTTGCTGACAATTTAATGGTGCAAATTTTCATATTTACATTTTTATTTCTAACACGAAGACAAACAAAGCAAAATTAGAACATGTTTAATAAGTAATTATAAATGATAAATATACTTAGCAACTTATTTTCACATATAATCAATAGCCTACGACTACACATATTTATGCAAATTCATATTTTAATGAACAAAAGGAAAAAAGAGGAAATACAGATTTCATCTAGTTTCATCTAGATTTCATCCATATTCTAATCTTCGTGTTAGTTAATTATCTTATTTGTATATCTTTGCACATTATATAGATTCCTTAGCTTTAAATTATTTATAAATATATGAACAATAATCATTCAGAACTTTCTAGATATTCTTAGATAAAAAAGACATTTTTATTCCATTTCTATCAATTTATATTTAAAGGATTTAGAATATCCAAAAAGACATTAACTTCCTAAAAATTGTATTACATTTGTTTACTTCCATATTTAGAAATACTTCTAATGTTACATAGATTATATAATTAAGAATGAAACATTTCTCTGAACTAAATCTCTCGTCACGATCAAACAAGAACTTGGAAGCAAACAGATTATCTGGCATAATATAAATCCAACTAACAAATATAATTTATCGTTAACTAAACATCGCGTTCATATGACTCGACGTTCGTAATGTAACTAATTAAAGAAATACATCCGGAGGAGGTTTGTAAATGCAATTCGCAATGTGTCTTTTCGTCGATTCTTACATCATTGAACTTGATTCGTTTCTTGTTGTACAATAATTTGTTTTTCTCATCAATATCTATATATATATATATATATATATTTGTTGTACAATATAGATATTTATTGTATTTGTTGTATAATATATATATATATATATACATCTTATTGTTTACATTTCAAGTTGTATTAACCGATTCGTTACGTTAAACTAAATAAAGTCCAATAAGAATTCATAAAACATCGTGCAGAAAATCACGTATACCGAGTTTAATTCGAATCAGTTAGATTCGAGGTCTAATTGAACGAATGTCATTGATGAGTGTTAAACAATATATTGTCCCAATTTAACATCATGTTACGTGTGTCTAGCATATGCTATAGATATATTCAGTTAAACTGGAATTGAACAACATCGAAATGAAATATAAATGGGAAATATAAATAATAATATGGGAAAATAATATAATGGAAATATAAACAATAATATGGGAAATATAGATAATATAATACAAGAAATATGTAAAGTGCTTTTTATAATGTGCATAATATTCAGAAAGTGAAATAAATTTCTACTTAAGTTCCATTTTTTTACTTGTGTTCACGCATCAACATCCACAGTTTAAATACTATTAGTTAACAATAAAACACTGTGAGATTCAATATTAGTTTACTTGCTTACAATGTTGTATTTTATGTACTCTATATTAATAGATCTAATGCTAATAAAACGTTCACTTGCAAAGAGCTTATAATCGCAGTCGTAGCCAAAAGGGCCAAATCCTAAGTTACGACGTTTTAGCGATTTGTAAATTTTATATGAAAATTAAGATTACGTAGAACTATTTGATAGAATGTTGCTAATGTATGTGAAATATTGGGATTTTCAGGATGAACAGATCAAACGGTGTGGTAGATGCAAACCAAGACGATAGGCCCGCAGTATATGTGAATCATGGTTTGATTGGGTCCAGCGATAGTTTGAATCTCGGTCATTCAAACAGTTCTCAAATTCTAGATAATTCGTATGAAAGTCACCAAGAAATACAAGGTTCTTCGGATTTTATCTGTAAGCACACGTAGTACTAAAATGACTAATTCACATTTAACATTATTAATACAATCATTTGTATATAAAACCACTGAATAGTTGAAATCCTCCATTTCCTCTTATCACATACATTGTAGGATATATTTCAACAGTTGCTTAATATGATCCTAAACGATTCTTAATCCAAAATTGGCGTCATTTATATTCAATAATATCACTTCATCCTTTCTTTTATAGTGGTAGAAGAATCTGACTACGAATTGCAACAGAAGGATAATTTCCTACATTCCACGTTATATCAGTTGAGACGACGTTGTAGATCAGCTTGTACAAAGAAAACCATATATAAAAGAATACCAATTTTGAATTGGTTACCAAAATATAATAGTCAGGATGCGGTTGGTGATCTTGTTGCTGGTGTTACAGTGGGTCTTACTGTTATACCACAATCGTTAGCATACGCTAACGTAGCAGGTCTACCAGCTCAAGTTAGTGTTTCTTAATTTTCTTGAATTAAAAACTTCGTCACTTCTATTGCTATTAATATTATAACATATCGGCTATTTACAAGTTCTATTAAGAATTTACAAAATGTGATTTTTTGCTATGTATAAAGGAACAATTAGTAACTATGAACTTTGTAAAAAATCAGAAGATATAATTACTAAATGTGTCGAATATAAATGAAGACATATATTTAAACTTATAATACACTTTCCGACAGTATTTTTAATAATAACCTTTCATTAATCGCTGAAAATCACATGATGCTACAATAACGTTATCAGTCACCAGCGCATGACATTACAGTAGATTCATCGCCGAAGATTCATCGATTGTTATAATGTTAACGTAATTAAAAAAAAGAAAGAATATTTTATCATAAAATAAAGATGATTTGCGAGATATTTCCTCCGCGTATGCAAATTATTAAATAAAGTAAAAATAAAATTGTTAATAAGAGAAACTTTGTACTTTACAGTATGGACTGTATGGTAGCTTTTTAGGCTGCTTTATTTATGTTATATTCGGATCTTGTAAAGATACACCGATGGGACCTAGTGCCATCATATCTTTGCTAACGTACCAAACAGTTTCACATGTGGATGCACCACTGGAACACGCGATATTCCTCTGCTTTTTGGCCGGAGTGATAGAACTGATAATGGGTATATTTGGTCTCGGTAAATATCTCTATAACATCTATTATCTGCTTACGATTCATAATAAAAATATTCCAGATAAAGTAAATAAATATTCTTTTTAGTAGATGTATATTGCTTCAATAATATGTTTCAGGATTTTTAATTGATTTCGTATCTGGGCCAGTCAGCTCTGGATTCACGTCAGCAGTAGCTTTGATAATTATTACTTCGCAAATAAAAGATATACTTGGCATTTCTATAAAAGGTTCGCAATTTGTTGAAATGTGGAAAAACCTTGCCAGCCATATACATGAAACTTCAGCTTGGGACGCTGCTCTTGGAATAACTTGTATCGCGCTTCTTTTACTTCTCAGGGTACATATAATATGATCATATCGAAGAATTATTAAACCTTTGATAATGTAAGAATGAATGACTTAAAAATTAATTATTTCCGATACATATTTTTTTATGGAAAATAAATATTAATAATTGCGTTACATACGATGATATTTATAAGATGTGTGAATTTATAGTAATATATTTGATGGCTTGCGTGACTTTCTCTTGCGCTATGTTGTGAAAGGATTAATTGCATACATATATATTACATTATATAGACATATATGTTATTACTATATATATATGTATATATATATATATATATACGTTAGTGCATTGTAAAATATGTGAACTTATAATAAATACTTTTTATATTTCTTTTTTATAGCTTCTAGCATCATATAACATTGGTCCTAAAGAAGAAGAATTACAAAGTACAAAATATCGCGTGTTAAATAAATTTATATGGTTATTTGGTACATCACGAAATGCATTTTTAGTAATATTGTCCGGTGTTTTGGGATATAGTTTTAGAGAAGACCCACCCTTCAAATTGGTTGGTAAGAATACAATAAATTAGGATTAACATCAATTATTGATTACGTAAATACATATTATCGAGCACGTGTTAAGTGCACGTTATTATTAAACATATTAATTTCTTTTACATAGGATACATACCAGAAGGTATGCCAAATGTACAATTACCACCATTTAGTTACATTAAAGATGACAATACAAC
Organism: Lepidotrigona ventralis hoosana; assembly: GCA_002806875.1. Lineage (NCBI taxonomy): Eukaryota > Metazoa > Arthropoda > Insecta > Hymenoptera > Apidae > Lepidotrigona > Lepidotrigona ventralis. The sequence continues at coordinate 69,372 of NIPQ01090629.1, forward strand.
AGTAACATTTATTGATATGATTTCAAATTTGGGAAGCGGTATTCTTGTTTTACCGCTTATCTCGTTAATGGAAGACATTGCTATTTGTAAAGCATTCTGTAAGTTAGAACATTATTTTCATATATTATGAATTTATATAGAATATTAATATTGTTTTATTACGTGCAACAAAAAGGAAAAGGTTTCATTTTTATTTCAGCAACTGGAAAGTCAGTTGATGCAACGCAAGAACTAATAGCAATTGGAATATCAAACATTGGTAATTCTTTTGTTCAGGCATTTCCTGGTACAGGATCTCTTAGCAGAAGCGCAGTAAACAATGCTTCTGGAATAAGAACACCAATGGGTGGCATTTACACTGGTAAAATAGTAATTTATCAATTATTCAAACTATAATGTTTCATTTAGTCATTAATTAATAATTAACATACTTCTTTTTATATACATAAATTTTACACAATTGCCATTTGTTTTAGGTTCTTTAGTAATATTAGCCCTTTTATTTCTCACTCCCTACTTCAGCTACATCCCAAGGAGTACATTAGCAGCAATTATTATAGCTGCAGTAATATTTATGGTTGAAGTTAAAGTTGTAAAACCAATGTGGAGAACTAAAAGTAAATTCGCAATTTAAGATACAAATCGATAAGAAATTTCTGTTGTAAAAAAAATTAATGCCTTTTAATATTTCATTCTTATAGAATCAGATTTAATTCCCGGATTGGGTACATTCATTGCGTGTTTGTTATTACAATTAGAAATTGGAATTCTATGCGGTATTGGATTAAATATTTTATTTATTTTGTACCATGCAGCACGACCAAAAATATCCGTGGAGAAACTTACCGTACGTATTTCTCATTTTATAACTTACTCATTACGATATTTTATATAGTATCTGTTTAAAAAATTAATTATATTTATTGTATTATTTTTTAATATTATCTATTAATTATCCATAAATTGATAAATATATACATTTTATGTTACAGAGTCGACATGGTATTCGATATCTCATGTTAACTCCAGATCGGTGCTTAATTTTTCCATCTGTTGATTATGTTCGAAACTTAGTAACAAAATATAGTCAAAGAACTGGAAATGTTGCAACTCCAGTTGTAATCGATTGTTCTCATATTTATGGAGCAGATTTCACTGCAGCCACAGTAATTGAAACTTTAATAAAAGATTTCGCGTCAAGAGGTCAACCACTTTTTTTCTACAATCTAAAACCTTCAGTTTATGCTGTATTTGAAGCTGTTGCATCAACTGCTTTTGTTGTTTATTATACTCAAGAGGCATTGGACGATCTCCTAAAAGATAGAGGATACATTAAGCAAATTAAATAATGCGCATTATTTATATATAATAACATAATGCACTTTGGATTATCATATTATTTTACAATAATCGTATGAATGGTAATCTCTTTCATTTTATGAAAAATTGTTATACAATATTTTCCATAATTGTATCATTATTGTTATAGATTTTACACGAAAATATAGTACAAGACAAATACTTCTCAAATTTATTTTTTCATAAATGTTCAACAATATACATCAAGCACATCATCGCATTTTATATTTAAAAATGCATTGTGGTTAATGTAATTATTTATATTAAATGTATTGTAATATATTAAATATTTTTAATAAATCATTTTTATGATGTATCATATTAAAAAGAAATATTTCAATTGCTCACCAATTAATGTTATTTATGTGAAGTGATGCAAAAGCAACTATCTCCTTCAGGGACTTAATATTACAAATTGAAGCTTTCAACGAATTTTCACACTTATACGACAGACTATGTCTAATTGTAAGATATATTTTGTCTATGACAGTACTAAGGAATAAGCACCAGGAAAAAAAAATTTGAAAAATAACAAACATACTTTAAATATTTTATTATTAAACCAAGTAAGAATATGTTCTTATTCATTTTCTTGAGAACGTAATCTTGCACTAGCATTAGTTACTCTTATTGAAAGTTGCTGAGCACGTTCAACAATGGATTTACGTTTTTTACTGCTTACTCCATGAGCAATCTCAGCACAGAATTTCCTATTTTGCATCATCAAGACTTCCAATTCCTAAAAATCCAAGAAAATAAATATTATTATGATAACTGCAATAACAACATGACAATAATTTCAATATCTACATATAGGTTAATATATAAAAACAAATTATTTCAATGTATAAAAATATGTACTCTTTTGTCAATAATAATTGTATGAATGAAAATNTTCCTATTTTGCATCATCAAGACTTCCAATTCCTAAAAATCCAAGAAAATAAATATTATTATGATAACTGCAATAACAACATGACAATAATTTCAATATCTACATATAGGTTAATATATAAAAACAAACTATTTCAATGTATAAAAATATATACTCTTTTGTCAATAATAATTGTATGAATGAAAAATTTTCTAATTTTCTTACCTTAACATTGTGTACTAAAACTTTTCTGAAACCTGTTGGTAGCATATGACGAGTTTTCTTGTTGCTACCATAACCAATGTTGGGCATCAAATATTGTCCCTTAAAACGCCTACGAACTCTATTATCAATACCTTTAGGTTTACGCCAGTTTCTCTAAAAAATTAATTTAGTAATTTATTACATTATATTTTTAACTATTATGAATTTATAATAATAATTAACATTGATAAATAGTAATAAACAATAAAGAAAATAACAAACCTTCAATTTACTATAACGATCACTTTGGTGACGAATAAACTTTTTCGTCCTCTTTTTCACAATTGTAGGTCTATACACTGGTCGAATAGCCATTTTTATAAACTAAAATTATAAATATACTGTAAATTAATTGATATATGATTATAAAAGTAAATTAATAATAACACATTTTGTCACACATTTTTTAGTAATACAATTGTGACAATGAATTATTTTATTAAAAATATGATGTATATAATCGCTCTTTATTTATTTATATTAAACTACTACATGTATATTTCATATAATATAAACGATTCTTGTTAAATTTTTAGATTTTCTACAAGACCACATACCGTCTCTCACTACACACCAAATAAAAGAGGTTATGTTGAACTAGGGTTAATAAAATATTTGTGTCTAGTGATATTATATTTGTGATACGCAAAAAGAAACTATGTATATTTTTTATTTACCCGATTTACATTGTAATGATAATTATCTGATAAAAATATTTACATTTTCGATATTATATAGTCAAATAATTCTAATTATTGTTTTTATTTTACAAGAACAAAATACATAAGTGTATTATATATTATATTCTCTGTACAATGTAAAATTAAATATTATCGTTTATTTTGAAAGGGAAAAGAATTAATTAGTCAAATAATTCTAATTATTGTTTTTATTTTACAAGAACAAAATACATAAGTGTATTATATATTATATTCTCTGTACAATGTAAAATTAAATATTATCGTTTATTTTGAAAGGGAAAAGAATTAATAAAGATTTTTAGAACTAAAAAAGATTTTTCTATTCTCTAAGAAATAATAATACAGTTTTTTAATTATATATAGCAAGTAACCAGTCGTACACCTACTATTCATAACGTATATAAAATACCAGATATATATAATATTACAAAAAGTTACCAGATACAGTCTGCTATATCTTTCTGTCAAAGCAACGCGTTCTTTGATGAATTCGTGTAATGAGTAAGAATATGTAAATATGATACGTATATAAAATACCAGATATATATAATATTACAAAAAGTTACCAGATACAGTCTGCTATATCTTTCTGTCAAAGCAACGCGTTCTTTGATGAATTCGTGTAATGAGTAAGAATATGTAAATATGATGTAAAATGTCTTTACTGAAATTTTTCATTTGAGATACTTGAAATGATGTAACATATGCAGGTAAAAAGTACCAATATGTTAATATTTCAATATGATTTGACATTACCAGTGTGTATAAAATTTCAAGTATTAATAATTATTTCCTTTAAAGGTATCACAGAAAACGAACCGTAACTTGTTCACTGTCCCATTGCGTGTGATTAACGGAAATTGTAACAAATTTTGTCAATTTACTTTATATAATGATTTCGAATGATATAAATTTTAAATATCGAATACAGGATACATTACATACTTTGCGGCAGTCGTACTGTATACTGATATACATATACGTTCAAATATTTATTATGTATATTTTGGATCAAACAAATTCTTTTTTAATGTCGTTGTGATCTATGAATTCATGATTATTAAAATTATTAGAATAAAATTATTAGGCTAAAAATTGATATAATTTTTCACAAAAAATTGTGTGAAATGTATGGTCCCAAGTTTATTTGACATACTTTCTTTTTACATCAATTTTACATCAATGGTTTTATTGTATGATAAGATCATTCATAATTTGATTCATATTTATTTTATTAACATTTGATTCTATTTTTATTTACAGAATTATAAAAAAATATAATTGATTGATATTATGTTTTAAAAAAAATGCCATCTGAGATAAATGTTAAAAAGACAGCTTTTGAAAAAGATGACGAAGAAAATGAACCTGATGAATCTTTTTATTTACAGAATTATAAAAAAATATAATTGATTGATATTATGTTTTAAAAAAAATGCCATCTGAGATAAATGTTAAAAAGACAGCTTTTGAAAAAGATGACGAAGAAAATGAACCTGATGAATCTGTTACATCATTGACGGTTGGCACAGCAAATGAAGGATCTTCAGCTACGGTAAATCATGTGGAAACCAATACCATAAGAAGTAGTAATAAAAAAGTATTTACATCTGGCGTTAAAAATGATTTTATAGA
>NIPQ01090630.1:0-24630 GCA_002806875.1 Lepidotrigona ventralis hoosana
ACGTTCGCTGTTTCCCTCTCTCTCTCTCTCTCTCTCTCTCTCTCTCTCTCTCTCTCTCTCTGTCCGTCTCTTTGCGTTCGCGTTTCCGTTCGCCACGCATGCGTTTCTCCGCACGCGCCCGCTCTTTCATCGTTCGCGGAATATAATCTTGGCCCTGAATCGAGCAGCAGTCTTGGACGAACGAGCCGCGTGCTCTCCTCTCGCGCGATCTCCTCTCGCACCGTTTCGATGGCACACCAGCCATCTGTCCTCTCGTGGCTGCAAAGTTTTTCGTTCACATGGAAATACTAGCGAAATTTAAGTTAAACNGCAAAGTTTTTCGTTCACATGGAAATACTAGCGAAATTTAAGTTAAACAAACGGCCTTTCTTTCTACTTTAATTTGTTTTTTCTCTTTCAGACTGCTTCAGACGCGCACACACATACACGCGTACACGTACCAAAGTGGCTCACAATACCGTGACACACACACACACACACACATATGCATACGCATCTTTTCCTTTTTTTAATCGCATCTCTGTGCAATTATATCACGTCGGAGCTAGCCGCAAACGTGCGGTTTGCAAAAAACGTTGCATCGACCAACAGACTGCACGCTCGTGGCTATTCTTGGCTATCCATCGTCGTATAATAATTTATCGCCTTCGAGTTCTCGAAAACTTGGCAATAGAATTTCTAATTTCACTCGTGGTCCTCGAGTTCTCGGGAATCTTTCATACGTTTTCCGCGCTGTTGTGCGGAACAGCAGCCTCGCTTGCTTTTACTCGCTTACTCGCTTAATACCATCGACGAAATAAATTTCGAAATAAACATATCGGAATGTTGTTTTGTTCAACTTGTTGCCTCGTGGCTCCTGGCGCTCGACAGATTCAATCCCGATCCGACAAAGTCGGAATGTTCGATTGCACGCGAACAACCGACAGATTGCAAGTAACAACCGGCTAATGCGTCTCGAAAGTTATCAAAGTTCTCGATATCGAAAATCGGCGTAATCGCGAAGAATAAACGGACCTGAAGTAAAGCTGAAACGAACGAAAGCGTTTCGCGTTTGCGTGCACGTGGTCGCTGGAATTCATTCGAAAGAGGAATCGTTCGTTGAACAGGATGAACGATCTTTAAAAAAACTGTCGTCGATTTCAACGAGCAAACCATATCCACGGTACTCTTTAAATACCGAGTCAAGTACAGTCTGAAAGGTTGAAGCTCAGGCTGAAAGCGTGGAGCAGGAGAAGAGCAACAAACAATAACTCGTCGTCGTCGGAATCAATTTGTAGAAAGACTATAAAACTACAGAGAACAGAAATGCCAACGATCTTTCTCAACTGGCAAATTACGACACTGCGTTCTTTGTTCGACAATGTGCGTAACAATGCGTAACTCGTGCTGTCAATACTGTCGGGATATTCTCTCGAGGAATATCGATTGCCTCGCAGCGTTTCACACGATCATTATCGAACTTCGAACTTGACTGGAATTATAGGGAAGAATAGGGGCAGTTGCAGCAAAGCAGCAAAGCGTTTAGCGTCGTTTACTCCAAATTCCAAGCGCTTGTCTAACTGTTTACTAGCACTCGACCAACTCGACCAACTCGAGTTGCTTGAGACGCGCAAGAAAGGAAAGCGAAGGTTGCTAAAAGATCCAAGGGGATGAAAAATCCCCCAAGAGAAAGTGTATTGGCAACGTTTGAGAACCAGTTCTCAAGTGGTCGGCCAAGCCAATAGACGGAAGAAGAGAGAAGAAGACGGCAAGAAACCATCGTCAAAGCCACAAAGAGACTCGTGTGTCCCCTCGATGTATCGTGTCGTCAGGCACGCGTGTGTGTCGTCTCGGCACAAACTTACCCTCTATTTTATCAAGCAAGCCGACAAAGTGGGTGATGGAACGTAATCGAACGAGAGAAGAACCGCGAGCAGATAGATAGATAGATACATAGACAGACAGAGAGAGAGAGAGAGAGAGAGAGAGAGAGGGGAGGGAGAGAATAATAATGCAGCGAAAGGGATAAAACATAGGGGATAGATGGGTCCATTTATCGGGACGGCGTGGAAGCGTTTAGATCCGATGGCGGATCGATGGTGGGTCGCAGTGAAGAGCGGAGTCGAAGCGCGTAAGTATAGTTGAAAAGAGGGTATCGGCCAGGGAGAGACGTTCTATGATCGGATGATCGTGGAGGAGACGCGATGAGAGTGGGGCTGGCAAGACACGACGCTCGCGGCCAGTTATGGTGGCGAACCACATTGCATGGTGGGGTTGAAAGGTGGCGCAGTCATTTATGGTTGCCGGCTGAAGGCAACGCGACGCGACCGTTCAGTTGCCCGTCCGACCAACAACGACAAAAACCTCGACCGGCTCGATCGAAGGTGCGATGAGCTGCCGCCGCCGCCGAGTTCCACTCGAGATTCACGCGAGATTCACGAGGACTCGCCGCCGCCACCTTTCTCACACTCTCCTCCGTTCATCGCGGGACATCCATTAATCGTTTCGCCATCGCCACCACCGTTACCGTCATCGACGAGCTCACCCCTCGCCGAATCCCGCTGTTCATCTTGGCGAGACAACTGTGAGCGAACAGACTCGAAGAAGAAGAAGAAGAAGAAGAAGAAGAAGAAGAAGAAGAAGAGACGACAGACACTTTCTTTCGCAAGTAGATCTGTATCGAATCGGTGACGTTTTAAATTTTCAACTCAGTCAGAAACGCAAAGGCAAAATTTGCTAAAAGAGATTCTTCTCCGAGAGAAAGAGACAGCAGCATGTACTTTTGGACGAGTCGCGAGACCTTTCTAAGACACTGGAAACCAACTCACTCGTACAGTTAGTTAAGACCTCGACGTGGACAAATTCAAGAACAGACTGAAGAGACGTCGATTCTCCTCCGAGGACACTCGCAACATTAGAAATTTGCGAAAATTCAGTTTTCAGTCGTTCGCTTTATAGTATCCGAGTATAGTCATCGAATAGAAGAGTACGTGAATCGAAGATTTGAAGTATTTCTGACGAATCATTCCGGCGAGAAAATTGTTTCGAAAGATCGTCGAAATCTCGGATAACACGACCGTTTGACAAATCTTTCGTTTTGGAAAATGAAGAAAGATTTCTTTGAACTGAAAGCACAAAGTGGATCGTCGAAGGATTTATCAAGAAGTTGAAGCGTTTTAAAGACGTCGAGTTAATTTTTTCAAACGAGCCAATCGTTCCAAAAGTAAAGAGAAATCGAAAGTTTGGTATCAATCACGACGCGCCGATTTCCTGATTTGCTTTTGATTTCCTGATTGTGCTTTTTGTAAACGAAAAATTTCTTCCATTCGCGGAGATTAAAATCGAGAAACGTTAGAGACAGTTTGTACCCAACGAGCAACAGAGACGTGTTTAAAGAATTTTGTTGAAAGAATATATATATCTATTTGATTGTTGAAATATATATATATATATATATCTATTTGATTAATTATCAATCTCCAAAGAGTCTTCTTCGAGGGAAGGTATTTTATTCCGAGAGGACGTCGAGAAAAACTTTCCACAAAATTTCTAATCAATATTATCGAACAACTCTTTGGAAAATAGAGATAGAAACACGTTCATCCACGCAGTCGTAAAGTAAAGAAATTGAAGAAATTTCAAGAGTGAAATATCGAGAGAAATGAGATAAAACGTAAACGTTTGTTTCTCGATGGTGAAAATTCTAAAAACTTGTGTTTCAATCCGCGTTATTATTCTCAAGAGCGCGTAACTTTGCAAAAGTACAAAAGAAGAAAAAAAAAGTTGAGGAATATCGTGGAAAAAAGAGTGGACTTGATATTTCGAGGCAAAACTTCGAGAAAGATGGTTCTGCGATAAAAATTGCCGGTCGTTCGACGACGATACGACGACCATCGCAGCGAATCATACTTAAAAAGTGAAGCGTTTTCAAACGAAACGAGCCTTCCGGAAAAAAAACAGGCAAAGACGCATCTTTGAAATCGCGAAAGTGGACGTGAGAGAAATTTGAAGAGAAATTTATTTGGCGATGGTAGCTTCTTCAAACAGCACTGCGAATGGATTGTCGAACATTTCGATATTAACAATTAACACGTTTAAATGGAATCTTCTGCTGGAAATTACCTAGCTGGTACTTGAACTGAACAACATTTTTAAAAAACGATCTGTCTATTTTTTTTCTTTGAAACGGACAAATGAACGATTTTCAAACGATTCGAAGAGATAGATTTAAACGCAAGAAATTCGCACGACGGAGAAATTCACGGGGAATCTTTAATAAAACGGGCAATATATACGTAAAAATCTGTAAAAGTCAAGCAAAGACTTTGTCCCCTGCTCGGAAATGTTACTCCTCGTGATCGATAGAGTCAAGTGCGGCGGATAATTCTGAGGAAATCTGCGAGTGCGAAGCGTAGAAATAAGTGAAACTCTTCTAGAAGAAGATATGACCTAAAGCAGCCGCGGTGGTTGAATCTCGGGACTCGTTAAATTTGCAAGAGGAAACGTAGCCTCGTAAGATTGAGATAATAAACATAATTATTTTGCAAAGATATAATAATGTGAGAATTGCTGCGCCAGAAGAACGGAATCTTCATTCACAGCGACGATGAGCTCTTTGAAGAGATCGACGAATCAATCGACGAGGGAGGGTGCAACAGGCAGAAGACACGCGCTCACCGGAAACAGCTCCAAGAGTATGAGAAACATTCTGCACACGACCACGGCGCCTGGTTCACCGCTTCGCCACAGGTCCAAGTACGAATTGAGGAGCATCAGTTTGGAGGGCACCAAGGTTTTGCCATGGACTGCACGGTGAGTCGTCAAAATACTACGCTACTATGCTTATATCTCTTCACCTCGATTAAACGACATTATTTATTACGATCGAAAAAAACGAATTTAAAAAAAAAAATCGAGACGAGCTGCGACGAGGAACAATCAAGCGATTCTAGATTTAACGATATAATACAGCGGTGTGCAATGTGAATTTATGTAAAAAAAATTGATGATGAAAATGATATTTAAAGCCGGACGCTTTCGTCACGCGCAACACGCGCGGGAATTTAACTTTTAAAGAGACGAGAAGAAAAGAACGAAATTTTCTACTTCGAAGCAAGAATGTTGATTCTTCTCACATTGGTCGCGTAATGTCTCTAGCGAGTCGAGTTGGATTTATCGTGTCCAATCGTGTTCGCCAGTTTTTTAACCTGCACACGACGTGTACACGCGTTTCTTACGTTCGCGCGGAATAGAGAAAAGAGCAACGCGTAATCGCGATCGACACAATAAAGCACGCTGTTGCCGTTATCGCGTACACAACGTTCATCGATTCCTAGATAATCCTAGTCCCCGGAATAAAAGCGAGCTCCATGCTTTTTTATTTCAATATGAAATCGAGCGTTTCTCCTGACCTAACTGCAAGCGTATGCATACGTGTTAGAACTTTGCGTGTGTATGTGTGTGTGTGTGTGTGTGTGTGTGTGTGTATCGATCACTTCGTTCTGTCCGATAAACCGGGTGCCGCGTCGCGTCGCATCGTCCAGTTTGCAATCGAACGAGCGTACACTGACAATAAGGCTTGCTTGCTCGTCGCCGTTAACCACCACGATGACAACGTATCGGATTTTGACGCTCTTTATAATTAACTCTTTTGCCATCGGGCTGACCCAAGTGTCCCGACCGGCGGTACCCTTTTGTACCGCGTAGATCAATTTCGATCACGCTCGACCAAGTGGAAGTTGAGCGCAGCGCATCTCGAATATATATACTACCTGCTCTCTGAATAGAGAGAAAGCCCCACCGGCAGAGAGAGAGAGAGAGAGAGAGAGAGAGAGAGGAATATCGTAGCCGCTGGTGAAGCGACACGATGTAACATCTAAAGAACGACGTAAAGAGGAACGACTGAATGCGCTGAAATATCCGCGTGCATCGAGAAGATCCAAAGTTCCTGCAGGAAATATTTTTCAAAATGAATTAAAAACCTTGTATCTTGATTTGAAACCCGCGCCATTTGGAACAAACAGAAATCGAGAAGAGCAGAGACCACCAACGACAAACTGCGAACGCTACTTTTTCTTTCAATTGAACGTTCAAAGTATGTATCCAGCATTTAACATTTAACATTCAAAGCTCGATAGTTGACACTTGACACTTCTACTTGGTACTTGACACTTAACACTCGACATTTAACACTTGACGCTTTATTATTTAACACTTGACATTTTCTACACCCCGTTTTATAATATAGTATCTATATGTCACTACATATGTATGTGACGCGTGTGATGTAAATGACACATTTCCATCGCATATAACACATTCCTAATATTTATGCCTAATCTTCAAAATTCCAAATTGTTACGCAAGAGAGTAACAGTCAAGATAATCAAATGCAAGTACAAAGTTCAACTTGTCCTTTGTAATTGCTCTCTATACGAAAATCTCCTAATCCTCGAAATCCCAAATCCCTATGGATCGATCCTTGATTAATTATTCTTGACCTTATTCGCATCTCGTATCTCACGGTGTGCCAAATAAATTTGACCGATAATCTCGACGCGAACAAATATTGTTATTCAAGTATTGCAAAGAAGAGTATTGTTTCGAAGCATGTTTGCGTGTATATCTTTTTCTTTCTTTTTACCAAAAAATTTGATTAAAAGAAATCTACATGTACACGCGGAACTAGATTTTATGTAAAATAAAATCAATAACTGGTTCGCCCGATAAGGAAGTTCGCACGAATTATTGATAATCAAAGGTTAACATATACAGAAAATGCAGATTCGTAAAACGTCGGTAAACTAGATAAAAATTATCGACTGTGAATTTAATACGCAGGCGGTAAATTTTTCAATTGACAAAGCTATGCATGATCGCGATCGCGCATAATCAGTCAACTCGTATTATTTTTTATATATGATTCATGATTATACGGTAAACAATATGGTTGCCCGAGTCACAAAATACTAATTTTATATAAAAATGAAATACGATTCACAAAGAATTGCTATACTGCTTATCTATGTTATATTGCTTCCTTTATCTAAATATCTCTCTTAATTAATTAAATATTTGACACTTTATTTAAATACTAATGCGCATATTAAACTTTACTCATTAGCATACTCCAATCATAAAAATTTACCTTACAACTCATGACCAATTAATTATAATCTTAGAAACTTTTACAAGTACTCAAACACAAGGGGGAAAAAACCGGGGAAAAGAAATACATCTTCAGTGTTTTGAATATTTTCAATGTACACATCTTGAAATATAATGTACCTTTCTTTCCACTGGTTCTGCAAACACTCAATATACAAATTGATTCGAGACGAAATTGAGTTAAAAATTTTTTTATAACGCCAATTTGTTTTGAGTCTAAAGGTCTTCCTTTGTGAAAATAAAAAAGTGGGGGAAGAAAAGGGAAGGAATGAAACATTATGTTGAACATGACGTAAACCGTAAAATATAAGTCACGAATAGCGATATTGAAAAGGTGAAAAGTTAATTAATAATTAACACTTTTCTAATTCAACAATAATAAAATAAAATACAATCAAGACGCGACTTAATTCTAATATTACTCTTAAAAAATAACAACAATTACAATTACAATAACAACAATCGCGATATCTCATAATTTGCAACATTAAAACAAACTCAATCATCATTGTACCGCAACTCTAATGCAAATTGTATTTAATTTCTTGAAATATTCATAGAAAAAGCCACGATCCCCAATATCTTGAAGATACATATATCAGCCAGAAAAAAAAAAATACTACAACTACATACTACAAAAGTTAAAAAAAAAAAAATGAGCATAGTGACAAAGTAGTAACAAGAATGACTTCCCATGCTCTGAATTGATTTCCAATGCAGAGGGTGGGAAAATCATTAGTAGTTGCCCTCTTGAGTGGCAATTTGCCGGGCCTCTTCTCGGCTTCTAGCCTCTTCTTTCTTCGGGCGCGATGCCCGCTGAAACTTAAACCTTGCTCGAGCAATGACGTTCGTTTCGCCTAGATCTGCTCGCGATCGCGACCGCGAAATTCAAAAAAATCGTCGGATAAAGCTAGAGAGACGAGGCATGCTTCACTCGCATCTATCTGAAACTTAAACCTTGCTCGAGCAATGACGTTCGTTTCGCCTAGATCTGCTCGCGATCGCGACCGCGAAATTCAAAAAAATCGTCGGATAAAGCTAGAGAGACGAGGCATGCTTCACTCGCATCTAACTGTACCTTCGATTTTCGAATTGCATTTCCAGAAACAGGTTGGACACGCGAAAAGGGATTGGACGCGACCAGAGACTGTGCCAACCTGCCCGGCCCTACCTACTTAGAATTAAACACAGGCATACCAGAAAGTAAGCTACCTATCCTAACCCTATAGACGCCCTATATTTAAAAAAATGGCAAAAGACAGGCATACCAACACACTCGCTCCACGGTTCTCACACATACCACTCGGGCGCGCAGACCTAAACTAGAGAGAACGTCCCGGGACGTCTCCGNACTTTTGACGATTAAACATTTTTATATTCCAGTATCGAAACTTTAAAAAATATAATTTATACTTACATTCTTGAGCACATACAGGAGAGGCTTTGCATCCTCTTGTAGAACCTGCAACCGGAAACGAACATTAAAAACAAAAATGATGTACAGAATTGAAAAATAAAGGACTATCCGAGGACGCGCTCGTTGAAATCATCAGTCGGCGAACACACTGACTATGTCTTATATTTTATCTTAGTTATTATTAATTAAATTTTTTATATTAGAGTATCAATTCATCTAGTAATTAGAACCTATTAGAATTTTAATTTCACGTATGATTACTATAATTTTTATTATTAATTAAATTTTTTATATTAGAGTATCAATTCATCTAGTAATTAGAACCTATTAGAATTTTAATTTCACGTATGATTACTATAATTGAATTTAATATTAAAAATGATGCGACGAAACAAACACTAACTCTACCGACCTTATTGTATCGCGATCATAAAAATTCTTTGAGAACCTTTATTACAGAGTAGACGGTTAGCGTTGTGTTTGCTTGGGTGAATACTGCTTTCGCAAAAATTACCAACTATAAACACTAACTCTACCGACCTTATTGTATCGCGATCATAAAAATTCTTTGAGAACCTTTATTACAGAGTAGACGGTTAGCGTTGTGTTTGCTTGGGTGAATACTGCTTTCGCAAAAATTACCAACTAATTGTTATTCATTCATCACAGATAAGGAAATATCATATTAAGAATAGGGGATATTCAATTAAATACATGTAAAATATCGATATAAAATATTTTCTAATATTGAAATTGCAAATATCCCGTAATATAATTAACCTGTAAAGCTTGTGCTCTGAATGTCCGCCATTACAATTTCAAACGTATTACTTTGAACTAATCAAATATGGCGCGCTCGATTGAAATATATTTCTCGAGTAAACAAAACTGCGCGTTGACGCGAATGACGCGATGCGCAGAACATGTTCAAATCTGTCCCGTGAAGAATCTACACCAAATTGTTGTAAATTATCCAATAATAACTAAATATAAACATAAAAACACGCCAAAATCGATGAAACACTACTACGTATCTGAGAAAAGCGTGAGGCATACCTCTGATGCTCCAAAGTTTTCCTCGCAGTCGAGCATATCATCATATAATCTGTACAAAAGAAAACCAATTTAATGATAACGATAATAATAACGATAAAATTACACGCGAGTTATTAAAAAGAAACGTACGATAATTATGCCAAGTCGAGGTGACCGCGAGTATGAAAACAAACACGATTAATAAATAGCACGCAAGGTGACATATCCTAACGATTCGACGATCCACAATAGACTAACCACCCCGCGCAACAGGTTTGCGCAACGAACTAATTTAGGGTGGGGTGGGGATACGAGCGTTCACGAATAACATTCGGCTAATTCGCCGAAAAATAAAATGTCCTACAGAACGAACAATTGTTCGTTCTACGTACACACACCATTTATGCGTTGATAAATATCTTTTCGTCTGGTATGAGACAAGTATACATTTTAGCACAGAGTATTCGTACATACAATGCATGTTCATTCATGGCCAATGCAAATGTATATATATATTGTACATACGTGTGTGCGTCAGCTTTCAAACCACGCTCACGCTAATTAATAGCAAAGAAACAAGCTATACTCTAAAAATTATAGACTTTTACCCAAGAGCTCGTAGATGACGCTTCTTCTTCTCTGCTCCTAAAATTGATACGTGAACACCGTTACGTCTCAACGTATTGTAGATCGATCGCGAAAAGTCTACATCGAGATTCTGTTCGAGAATCGCCCGCCCGAGTGTGCCCGCGTGTATCTCACCGTTTTATTGGCGCCGTGAACCACAGAACGCAGAATCCGGAAAGAAGGAAAACAGTCTGCCCGAGCAAGAGAAGGCGCGAGCGAGAGAAGGCCGTCGGCCGATAAGGTAGAAAGAGATAAGTCGCTCAGTTGGCGAACAGGAAAGGAATGAAGAGCCACCGCGCCGCGGTGGTAAGACAGAAAGCGCCAGCGAACAGAGACGAGCGTTTGAGAGGGGCAAGAGGGTGGAGGGCTGTCGAGGGGGTCAGAAAAGAGAGCCAATGAGCTCGACGACGCGACGCGGCGCCAGTCGTCGAGTCGCCGTGTTACTACGAGTGAGTACTTGCTCTCTTATCGTGACTAGCTGCGTCCTCGTTTGAAAGGGGTCGTGTCCTGCGCCTCTGTCAGTAGGGGTTGCGAACCGACGCCGAATTCATCGGTGCTTCCAATTCGCTTCCGATTCTCGATCGATTCGTCGTTGATTTCTCGATGTTGCGCTTACCGACGTGGTAACGTCATCTCTGTCGTCATTTTTACCCGTATTTTCTGTCACGTGTCTGTCATTTTCTTTCTTTCTTTCTTTCTTTCTTTTTTTTCCCCCCCTTTTTTTCCCTCCGTTTGTCTCGTCGACGCAAAGTATGTTGGATCGGTGGCCGAGATCGAGGTCGTCCGAACTTTCGGAGCTTAACTCTCGAAAACAGTGTCTATGGGCAGCTATTACACCGCACGAACGAATCGTTCATCGCCGATAACTTACTGTGAGAACTGACTGTTGATGATAAACTGTTCGGTGGCTGTGTGTCGAGGACGAGGACGAGGACGAGGACGAGGACGAGGACGAGGGCGAGGGCGAGGGCGAGGGCGAGGGCGAGGGCGAGGCTGTGAAAGGGTAACATTTTCGACAAACAGTTGCAGCAACTCGTCGAAGGATCAAAGACTTCCGGTTTCGTCTAAATCCGAAATTAATTAATCCGGTATTAAACAGCTTCTCGGATAGTTTTAGTAGTCGCACAAAGATGCTTCAAATCGAATCTCAATAATTTTAGTTTAGTCGAGCAATATTCCTGAACGATTTTTATTAATTGTAATTTCATAGCGTAGCGCAGTGGTGGTGTTTGATTCTAATGTAGAAAAAAATTTGCAAGACAGGACACAGGCATGAAAATGAAAAGCGAATGATTGCACTGGCGCGCGATTATAATAATCGCAATGAATCGCTGCGTAATTTCGAGGTACGCGAAATAAGCTGTTTTCGCTTATTGCGCGTTCGTCGTGCGTAGATCCCTTGCCACTGCACTTCCACTTTCAGAAATAAGCTTTTAATCGCTTCGATCGAAGCGTACAGAGATTGACCAAACGTTCTGAAAAGTCTGAAAGGAAGGATTGCTTTTGTCACTGACTCTTGTCCTCTCTTTCCTAAACAAAATATTGCAATCACGATCTTTCCTTTCTTATTAAACGGACATACTGAAATTAACTTGAAGTCAATGTCAAAGGTTAAGGGAAAAAGGAGGGGGGGGGAGAGAAGAAGATGAGAGACAAGAAAAGCGGTATTCCTCTCTATTATAGTAGCCGCGGAGGGTGCCTTGAAAGGGTTACGGACCTCCGGAACAGCGAAACTCGGTCAATGATATCGATGTCCGGGCGCGTCTCACAGCCAGGATCCTTAAAAGGATTGAACGACGGAGCTACCCGTATCGGCATGTAGTTTTATAATCGACGAAACTCGGCGTCGAATGCTATTAATTATCGCAGCTTTCAGCCGACACGCGCGTGCACATAATACGTGCAATTGCACACCTGTAAATGAAAGACGGACGTATGTACGGAACCTGTCTTTTGTAACTCGACGTTTTGTCTTGTCAGTTATTTGCAATATATATTCTTGAACACTTGAACGTTGAACGAACTTAATTTAATTTCAATTCAAAAACTGGCTCGGCTCGAACAGATGAAATAAAGTGGGTGTGAGAGAGAGACTGATAGAATAACTGAATTTATCAAACACACCTTTCGAGGCTTGAAAAAGTTTCGCGTACGATATCTGCCTGTAACGAGTCACTGTAGTTATTTCATTCAAAGGTCACGTTGATATCTCGCAAAGCAGGGGAGGGGACAAGGGGTTTCTGCGTGAAACATTTCCCTGCGGGATGCAGGATTATTCTAAACATTATACAAAGTGAATAAATTACGCGGCTGCCTTAAGTATAAAGGAGGCGGGCAGTTTCGAGTGAAGTAAAACTTCCCTTCGTCTTCTCAGGATAGAATAGACATCGTATTCTTATTTCGAATAATTGTGAAACTTGCCAAACCGATTCCACCAAAGGTCGGGTGAGAAAAAACTGGAAAAGATTCTCGAGAAGACATTTAAAAAAGAAAAGAGGAAGAGAAGAAGAAAGAAGAGAAATACCTGTGGCAAAGTAACTCTACGCGAATGTTGTGCTTGGACATAAAGTTGGTCTCTCGTTTGCGAGGCGTCTCGTTGACGAGTGGCTCATCCACAAACGTGCCACCGGTACCACCCTTGTCGTCGACCTCGACCTCATCGACGACTGCCGGCGCAGAAAAGTGCAAACGAGGCAAAGGAAGAAGAGAGAGTTCCGCTGGCAACTCGGAACTGAACGCGGAAAGCGACAGCGACGAAGAAACGTTGCCGGCTACGCAAATGATCCATCGGAACAGATCTAGATCAGTTTGCGTGTCCGCCTTGTCCGCTGTTCACTCGAGGCATCTTCATCGACGGGCAAGCCATCACGCGTACGTTTCTTAAACTACTTAACTTTAAAGATGTAAATTTCACATACAGTTGGAGACGCAGATTTCAACGAGCACCTTCTTTACGCTTCAAAAGAAAAAGCTTCGACATTTTTTGGTGAAAAATAATTGCAGCCAAGCGCGTCTCTTATGCGAGAAGAATAATTTGATCGGGCAACGTGTTGATTGATGCAATTTAGTTCCTTCCCTGCATCCTGCCCTCATTAACCCAGATATCTCGGTGATAATAAAACGAGAAAGAATCGGTGCAAGTTCTGTAAAGAGATCAAGTTCTGAAGCTACTCGTACTCTTCGGTTCTTTTGTCGTTGGCGATCTTTGTTGTTACGCAGGCATAAAAGTCGAAAAAGCAATTTGTCGGACGATCAACGTTGAACATGCACGACGCTTGTTTTGCAGATCCACCACAGATGCTATTTCCAGGCGAGGTGTTCTCTCCAGACGATATTACGGCAGCGTGGAAATGGTGAGCTTTGCGACTGCGAAAAAAATGGTGACATTCTCGACGAAATGCTCCTTCATCAGATTTTACGTTCCATCACACTTTTCTATTTAAAATATTTTTGTAATTTCTTTTCTAACGACAAGTGAAACCAACATACATCTACTTCTCAATTTTATTCACGATTTCAAGAAAATTCGCTCTTCCTTTCTTCCTTTTTTATTTACTTTATAACGCGTAGTGTAGTCTGTCTGTCACTCGTCTTCTTTTCTCTCCTCGACGTGTTCTTTTCCCACCGCGCCGGAACGAGAAGAGACTCGCACAGTCGCACTGACGTTGGCCCGTTGAAATCGTCTTTCAGCTGCCGCAAATCGAGCAAGACGGGTCCGACAACGGAAGAAGATTTCGAGTGGAGAACGGTGATTCTCCGGGCGAGAAAGAAGAAGTAAGAAACCTGTAATCACTGTGTAGTATCACTCTTTGCATCCGTGTCACCCACTCCCCTCTTTTGCTTCTCTCCTTCCTCTCTGTTTCTTTCTTCCTTTCTTCCTTTCTTCCTTTCTTCTCTCCTCTTGTTACTCCATACTTTCTCTTCCCCTTTTTCCCCCACTTCTCTGTCTTTTTTTAACGCAAAGTTTCATTGCACTTGCGGTGGACTTGCAACCTGCTTTCGTACGTGTGCAGATGTTCGGATCGCCGAGTACACCGATATTGGAAAATCCAGAGTATCAGACGCGCTGGTACTTCAAGTACTTTCTCGGAAAATGTGAGTAGAGTGCATGCTGGTATTTTTAAACATTTTTAGATAAGCGAATATATATAGACAACAGATAACGTGGACGATCGTTTCACTCAAACAGTTTACCTTGATTATTTTTGTGGTTACATTAATACAGTCAAACCTGTTTTTGTGCGGTAGATAGGGATCGCACGAAAAAAAAATATTGAGAAACTTCATAAATAGCTATAACAAATAGTTTTTTACAACATATTAATTAAAGAAAATTTTTCTTACGCGGTGGAGAGGGACCGCACAAAAAAAAATTCACTTAGAAAATATGTAAAAAATTTACGAAATAGCGAGAAAGTGCTTTCCAAACAAAATAAATAATTAAGTTACACATGGAAACATTAAAAAAAAAATTTAATTTCTCATTTTAAACATGGTTAAATTTTCACACAATTAAACACTACTCGTCGTAATCCAAAACACACAAAAAAAAATCGCACAAAAACAGGTTTGACTGTACATTAACACGTTATATGTGTAAACGAAATTTACCTGAGTATACGTGGAACGATTTGTATGTATATGCACGTTGAAGAAATACATATTTGTATGAAAAATAGTGCATCAAAATTACGTTGCTGCGGACCAAGAAAGAAATCCCTTGTTTCTCTCGGTTGTGACAAGCGAAGTCAGTGAGCAAAGTGTGCCGCACTATAGAGTGATTTTATGGAGAAAAACCGTGAGTATCGTCTAAAATTCAAATTCAATTCAGAATCAATTGAAATTAATTTAAATGAATTTTTTTGATAATAAAATCGAAAGTAACATTGGTAGATGGTACTTTTTTCCTTTGAAAGTTGGTTTGTACGAAAGATGGACGTGGACTTAAGAAACGATTTTCTCTGCATTTTTTGGGAAATAGTTTTAGCTAATAGTAGAGTCTATTTTTAAATAGTCAATATCGCATGTATGCACATGTACGTATACAGCCAAAGATTGTTGTTATCTCGAGATGAGCGGCTAAGAATGAAAAATACAGAGAAAACGAGTTTCATGAAATCTGAAATTTTTGAGTGCAAAAAGAAGTTGCAAATTCCTTTCTTCAATTTACCCAAATTATTTAAAAAATTTATGTCTACAAAATTCTATCCGTTAATCGTATCGTTATAATAATATGATAAAACTAATATAAATTATCCAAGATTATCCATTATCCATTGTATGTAGGAAACGCTTGTTCAAAGCTAGAAAGAAGCTATCAAATAGAATAGGAAACAAGCGTCGAGAAAGTTGTAGAACTTTTTTAATAATAGGTGTAACAATCTATTTAAAACATGGGCTGGTGGAATTACATTTTTNAAAATAAAAGAAGGAGGGGGGGGGGGGGGGAAGAAATAAAGAGAATTCTTTGAAAATAAAAGTTACAAAAACTAAAAAATAAAAGTATTTAAAAAATAAAAATCTTTCTGCAACAAGAACAGATACTATTTTTCAATACCATTCAATGAATAGTACAATTATTACAATTAAATTCATATTCCAAATACGTATGTTATAAAATTCAAAGCTTGCTTGTGTTTCTTTTTCGAATAAGCAATCAGGATGATCTAAAAGATGTTACCGAGTCTTTAAAGATTTCTCAGACTAACTAATTTCTTTCAATGAAAATTTCCACAGGCACAGAACATTTTCTCAAACGAAACTATTTGCTATTAGGCTCAAATAAGATGTAACTGTCTATTTCGATTACTTAAAAATAAAAGAAAATTACCTCGCTCGAATAAAAGAATAAATGAAAAATTTAGGGTGCGCAGAAGATATCGCTGCCATATTCTGCCAACAAAACGATGACCATCAGGCATATCTTAAGGTATGTACCATTGCTACCTGACACTCGACCGTGTGCAAATGATTGCAAATTGCCTGATTGGCGATTGAAATTTCGTTTCAGCAACTTCTTTGGACTGGAGAAACTCGATAAGGCTCCGCGCGAAGTTTTTTCTCCTGAAATTCAAAAGGTGAGCTAATCTAATTCCCGTCATTAATTAATTACCAATGAAAGATTTGTTAATTCCCGTCAACCTGGGTAGAATGATTGTTTGCTTGCAAGAAACGAATACGAATATTTCATTTATGTTTGTGAATAATCATTCATAAATGAACCTTATCTTCTCGCGATACTGCAGCAAGTGTGAGAAATCCGTGAAACTTATTAACTTGGGAAAAAATGGATTTTTGCACTGCAGGACCTGCTGTTGCTAGAAGAACAAGAAGGTTCCGTCAATTTCAAGTTCGGCGTGATATACGCGAAGAAAGGGCAAACGACTGACGACGAGATGCTATCTAATGGTAAATCAGCAATGAGAAGCTACTTGAACTTTTTAACGAGATTTTATCGTTTCCACTTGATAAATGAAAGTTGCAGTTGCCTCTTTGCCGTATCGTTTCTCTTTTTCTCGTTTTCGTTTCGTTTCGACAGTGATTTTATCGAACGTAGAAGTATTCTGTCTGTCAAAAATTTTTTTTTTTTTTNTTTTTTTTTTTTTTTTTTTTTTATTTTTTTTTTTTTTTTTTTTTTTTTTTTTTTTTTTTTTTTGAGTAAAAGTTACGATTTGACGTAATTGTTCTCTCACTGGAGAACGTAGGGAAAGATATCGTAACATTCTACGAATACCAAGACTGGCCGAGACTTAAAAAGTGAAACTTGAAATATAGTGCTTCGTTTACAGAGAAGGGTAGTCCAGGTTTCGACAAGTTCCTCGAAATTCTGGGCGAGAGGATAGAACTGAAGAACTGGGACAAGTATCGAGGTGGCTTAGACGTAAAAGGTATCTCTCTCTCTCTCTCTCTCTCTTCTTTCTTCTCTTGCTCTTCTTCCAAGTAGCGGATACCAATCAATTATTGCATACGGCCTTCCTTTAAAATACGAATACGAATGTACAACATTTTCAATCTCAGTCTCGATATTACGTCTTCAATCACGTAAAACATTAAACATTATGCATAAAACATGAAAGTATACCGCTTTTCTCGCTGGCACGTTCTCCGCTCTCTCTCTCTCTCTCTCTCTCTCTCTCTGTCAACTTTGTTTCGTAGGTGATATGACGGGGAAGGAAAGTTATTACACCGTGTACGCGGGACACGAGGTGATGTATCACGTGAGCACGATGCTTCCGTATTCCAAGGACAACCCGCAACAACTGGAGAGAAAGCGACACATCGGTAACGATATCGTTAACATCGTTTACACCGACGACCCTCACGCCATTGACACTTTCAACCCGAATTGCATTAGAAGTCAATTTACTCGTGAGTCAATTTACGCAGCTTTTTTTTTTTCTATCGTCGGATTATCACGATTCGATCGACGATTTATTCACTTTCATTCCGACTTTCATGCGGACAGACGTGTTTGCCGTGGTGTCGGCGGAAGCAGGCGGCAAAGGATGGCGCGTGGCCATCTACTGCGACGAAAATGTCCCTCTGTTTGGCCCGAGCCTTCCGTGTCCACCAGTGTTCGAAGACCCGTACACACTGCGAGAGTTTCTACTCGTCAAGCTGATAAACGGCGAGAAGGCCACGTTCAACACGCCGACGTTCGCCCAGAAGAGGGAGAGAACCCTCGACGCTCTTCTCCGGGACATGTATCAAGAACACTCGCAGGAGAGCAAGAGCAACGTAAGTCTGTTCAACGATAATATCTCTGCGTCTTTTCCTCTTTATTTTTTTCTTCTCTTCTCTTCGTTTTTCGGCCGGGCGAAAGATTGTTACGAGTCGACAGACGAAACTCATTTAAAAACGTCGTCATCCTCCTTATTCTGAATTTTCACCCATCCTGTGTACATGTCCGTGATGTGACGTTACATGTTCAAGAATGATTCTCCATTAGACAGTGAGACGATGGATGGCCATTAGAAAATAAAGTTGTTGAATCCTCGTAGAAAGTTTGCAAAAGTAGAAAGAGACACCCCAAGATCGAATCCCAAATTTATTTTTTCATCTGCCAGTTTCTTGGTTATCTTCTCCTTGAGAAGAGAGTAGACTATTAACATTTATACTTTCATACAGCGTGAATCGTTACTTAAAAATGTCAGAATTACAAGTATCGTCCAAAGATAATCAAAATGGATGATCAACATTCGAAATTTTGCACGACTTTGCACGACTTGATCAGAATTGAAGGAAAACACGCGTTTGTATGGTATGCGTTGGTTGTTCCCTCGCGGGCCCCCGTAGAAAGGAAAACCGGTGGAATTTTCGCAGAGCATGTTAAACCGACGAGCATTGTCGGATGTCGTGGAGGCTCCAGGTCGACGTCGCGAGGAGACACGTGCCGTGGAGATGGTGCGTGTCGGCCAGGCCCTTAAACTGGAGGCGATCGTCAGAGGTTTGGCACCGACCTCCTTGGCCACTGCTGGCCCTTTGAAGCCCAGACCATGGGAGCCGAGGTGTATCTATCCGGATTTCCCACACGAAGTCGTCTGCGGCGACGTTTGGCTGGATAGCAAGCTGATCCTCGCCACCGAGAATGGAACTTTTCTGATCGAAGGTCAGTCGAAGGTCAAGCAACTTTCCAGCTGGAAAGGATAAGATTCTTAAATTCTGCACCATGGATTTCCTATGAATTTCAGACAGCCTGTCGCACAGATTGATCTTCGACGAGTCCGTGCAGATCAAACAGTTGAACGTGGTCGAACAGCACGGGATACTGCTGTTTCGAACCGGCGACAAAGGCAAGGAAAGCAACGTCTACGTTTTCCGTCTACGAGAATTCGAAAATAACACGACGAACAGGTGTACCGAGGTCCTGAACGACCGCGAAGACGATCAGGAGAGGGACGAGGATAACGCCGACGAGGACGACGTGGATGACGAAGCTGACGAGAGCGAAGAGAACGATTACGACAGTTTCGCCCGGGCCACCACGAAATTCAAGCCCGTGATTCGTCGTGCTCACGTTCGTGTTCGTCCCCTGGCCGTCAGGGGACGAGCGCACATAAAGGAAAGAAGGCTACCTAGAACACGGGGCTGCCACTTCTATACCATTACTATGCCCGGTGGTTCCCATTTGCGTATGGTATGTATTTAAAGAAAAAAATTAATATTTCGTCTTCGAACGCGACCTTTGCATTCCTCCTGTGAAGAAACATCGCGATATTATTCGTAAAATAATAAGATCGATTCAAAGTAACGAAAAAGAGTTTTCAAGTTAATTTTGCAACAGAAATTCCTGCCTACCTATATATCCTATGTGCATCAACAGGCATCAACACAAGCTGTATCTCTGAAGCACTTAAATACATAAAAAGTTATTTTCTTAAAAAACGATTTGATTTTGTAATTCAGTCTATTCTCAAAGGACTTTCAAATGAATTGCAAACTAGTTGAATTAAATACTCAAATCATCGATCCAATATTCACCTGTAATTGTTTACAGTGCGTAGCGGTTGGACGACGTTTAACAGTTCTCCAATGGAAGCACAGTGCCGCTTGGACTGCTTGGTGTTCCGCAGCAGACACAGACACCGTCGAAGGATTTCTGCATCTGAAAGAGTTCAATGTTAGCGAGACTCCGTCTTTGGTAACGATTATCGAGAACACAGACTTGAACAATGAATGGACACTTTGCTGCGGTGTCCGACACCATTTTGAGCTGATCTCAGCTTCCGGAAGCACCAGAATTCTCCACGCCGAAGGGACGACGAAACCACATCTGGTGGCTGCTCTCGACCTTTGCGAAGATGAGGAACCTGAATTATTACTCTGCTACAACAGTATGTGTAGATATCAACTATCTGCTCTTAAACTTCAAATTGTGTGTATCTTTGACTGAATAAGTTTCCAATCTTGAAGCTTGAAACCACATGTAGTGTAGGAATATATTATAGTCGTTGAAAAATGTTAAAAAACCAGGTAGGTAATTACACAAAAAAAAAAGGCACAAGACAGCTTCCAAGTACCGGTACCAGTCTCGATGAATTTGACACGTAGATTATTAAGGGCGACTAGTTCTAAGTAATCTCAACGTTTAACTTTATTTCTCCTAGATACGTGTCACTTTCAAAAGCTTCTGGAAGAGAACACCGTACCAACGGAATTTGATTTCAACTGGAACTCTGTTCCCGCCGCAATAGGTAAAAAATTTTTAAGGTTTTTTCTCCCCTTGGTAAAAAACGTCCCCTTTAGCCTCGCAATATAAATAATTGTGCCATTGAAAATTTCTAGCCTGTGCCTTCCCCTACGTGATCGCCTTTACCAATGACACTATGGAGATACGATTGATAATCAATGGAAATCTAGTGCACACGATCGCCATGCCGAATCTGAATTTGATTACTTCGAAGCAAGACATCTTCTTCTCCACCACGGCTCCGGAGTTTCTGCCTGGAAAATGCGAAAGAATCCGACTGGACTCGAAGCCGGTGGACAAGGAAGAACCGGTTTCTTTGGCACAATCTTCGACCTCTCGATCTAATCTGCACGGTACGTTTTCCAATTTACCTGCGCAATCCAAACGCATTGCGTTTCATAACGAGACAGTTGATAGAAATGAATACATTCGCAAGTTCATAACACGTTCCGTGCCATGTGTACCACCGGTGGTGCACGTTAAACTTGATCTTCAGGCCACGTGTATCACCGGTGGTACACGATGTGATAACTACTCTAAACAAGAAAACTACTTATCGATTGATGATAACGCACATATCAACCTTTAGTCAAAATATCAAATGGCCTGAACGACGACAAAAGGCAAAAATGGCTTGCCACGGAACGTGTTAACTTAATTTGTTGCCCGAAGATGAAACGCAGTGACGGTGAGAGAAGCAAGTTTGGCGCAATTAATCGTTGGATTGCGAATTTTTTTTTCTTTTTTTTTTTTTTGCTCAAATATAAAACATGTGTATATATAATAACAGCGGTCGTGGTTTTCCTTTTTGATGAAGGAAATCAAGGTGACTGGAAGCCGATAAGAATCTACCAAATACCGTTGCAAACGTTGTCGAGAAGCACGTTGTCAAGCTGCTCGCAACGACGATGTCCCAGCCCTGCTGAACAGGAGATCATCTCGTCGGCGCCGCCGACCAGCGACAAAAGTTTCCTCAGCGTCGAGCCGCACAGAGCACTGAGCAGATCGTGTAGCAGTAGTCCGACGCCAACGCCGACGGACATGATGCCGCCGCCGCCGCGTTTCAGGAAATAAGTTTACAAGAGTATCGCCATCGCGCAGACGGATTTATCTTCATTTAACGACCTTCTGACATCGGATCACAGGCTGTACCTGACGCTCGTGCCTCGGTAGAATATCGACGACGACGGATAACAATGCACTAATATTCCGTGCGTTTCAACTACTGTAGCTAGAAATTTACTGCCGTTGCAAAGAGCAATCGAGTAACGTAATAATTTTGCTATAATAGACACAACGTAACAACTGTACGTGCAGAAAGTGCCCTTCTCGCGCGTCTTCTCTCACTCTCTTGGCAACAATTGTTTCTACCTTCGCAGTTACGACGCGTGTCCGCCTCCTTTCCCTTCTCACTAGATTTTAACAGCCTTATTATTTTAAAATAGGGCTCCTTTGCGCGTTATCGTTCGATCACGCTTAACTTGACTAAGCTAACTGTGAGAATTATATCGTTCGTGGCACAAGAATTTATGAATTGGGTTCGAAGAAATGAGCAACTAGGTACACTAGCTTGCGGATGTTTGTACAATTGTTTACAAATGATCAATGAGCAAAGTGCGCTGGCCTTTTCACTGTTGGCTTTTATCCGTCATTTTGAAAAAAAAATTGATAACTAGGCAATGTTGATATCCTTGTCTGTCGTTCGTGACAATATGATTTCTCATTCGCATTGTAATTCATGAAAATACAAATTTACGCAGTCTAAATATTATCTGCTTTATACAAACGTTCACCTTGTATGAAAATTCCAATAAAAATTTGTATTTAACAACAACTCTGTATAAAAGCGCGCCGGTAAGAATTCTCCGCACATCGCGCAGAAAAAAACGTGCAAAATCAAATCGATCGAACCAGATTTGCCAAGTTATTAAAAGTATTGCTATTTCAGTGATTTGTCAACGACTTGCGAAGGCGACAGACAAAAGGCAAGAAATTTTGTTAATTTTTCAGTTTTCAGGGGTTCTATACTAGGGAGCTGTTTATAATTATTTTTAAGTGACTCGTAGGCAATTTACGCGTCGGTGGTCTCGTTCGATAGTTATTCTGACGAAATTTATCGGCAAATAACGTACAACACGACCACGTATACGTACAATGATAATAAATAAAAATGTATGCTGTCATTGGCTAAGATTTCTCGTTGCAAACTTGCTCACGCCGTTGAAATCGCTTAGCGATTTTCCGTCTTTCATTCCAACTTGTTCCGTTTCTATATGTATGTATCTATTGCAAATAAAAAGAAAATAATACAAGCGTTTTGATTCGTGACATCACATTTGGCTTCCCGTGTAATATATAATAGATATATTTTATTATAATCCAATTAATTTGACATTTATTATATTAGACATTATATAATAAATGTTTTATTACATTAGATTATAAATATATAATATAATAAAGATTTTATTATATTAGACATTATATAATAAATGTTAACATTTATTATATTAAACTATTATTATATTATTATATTATATTATTTATATATTATATATTTTATATTATAATTATAATATATATTTATATATTATATTATATNATATAATATAATAAAGATTTTATTATATTAGACATTATATAATAAATGTTAACATTTATTATATTAAACTATTATTATATTATTATATTATATTATTTATATATTATATATTTTATATTATAATTATATATATATATTTATATATATATATATATTATTCATTTATATTAGACTATTAGACTATTTATTTATTATTAGACTACTCGTTCCGATAATTTTATTTTTCAAGTCCAAGTTATTTTGATTTAGGCTGATTTTCCCTTTTCATAATTATTTTCATAATTATTTCATCTCTATAAAATATGACTGTTTCGCGTGCCTGTAATTATACAGATTTTGTTATTTGCATTTTCCTGTAATTACACGGTATTTGTATAATTTTTACGCGTTACTCGGGTCTCTTACCAGGTATAAGTTCGGTACAACTAATAGCAATTACTGGTACGAAAATCACCGGACAAACATGGCCGAGTGAAAAGGGCCAGCTGGCGTTTTGTTTCCTGAAACGCTTGAAACGTTCGAACGAGTTCAAATCAAACGCATTCCACGACTTTTTTACGACACCGTCAGAGAATTATGGATGCCAATCGCTGTCAAGCGGAGCTAAGGAAAATGCTTTGGCGACCCCGGTCAGTCTCGAGCGTTGAACTATCTGATCATTTACGTTTACTCGACTTGTGCCATTCTGTCAGCCGAGTGTTATAACAAAATTGTAACTGCATTTTCTTTGATCCAATTCTTCTGAAACTAACATACAGAGATTAAATTAATCGTATCTCGCTCTTGAGATTTCTAACCATGTCTAACTGTTCTTGCAAAAATAGATAATGGACACGCACAAGTCAGACGTGTTCGATTCAATCCCAAACTTCTCCCTCTAAATAATCTAGGATCATATATCTATCGTCACAGCGACGCTCGTAATACGAAAAGAGAAACATCAGCATCAGCATTGAATTCGTCAATTTTCTTTCTCATTTACTTCAATTCAATGAACAACGAAGTAAATAAAATAAAATTGAAAATTTCTCGCAATGTTACGTGCAAGATGAAATTTAAATTATCTGTAAAAAAAAAAAAAAAATTACACTTTGGTGATTCAAATTCAACACGTTTGTACCAACAACCATATAAATAAACACTTGGAATAATGTGCTTTTCTAATTTCCTCTATTACACTACCAGAATCACAAAATGAACGGTAACAAAGGTTAGGAAAATGCAAACGATACATATGAAAATACATGTTCAATCTACTCGCAATATTTCGGTTAGATCAAATTGCGCGTCGCCATATTGAAATCGTGCTTCCGTGTGATGTGTGACGTGGTAACAAAGGTTAGGAAAATGCAAACGATACATATGAAAATACATGTTCAATCTACTCGCAATATTTCGGTTAGATCAAATTGCGCGTCGCCATATTGAAATCGTGCTTCCGTGTGATGTGTGACGTATACACGTATGCAACGTAGTGAATACATTCAAGTACAAATACACACCGACTTCCATATCAGTTGTGTTTCGAACGGTCCCCGATTAAAATTATCCCTCGAAAAATTATTGTGTCGCAAGATTATTCGTATAACCTATTTCAATCTATGTCACATGTAT
>NIPQ01090632.1:0-15969 GCA_002806875.1 Lepidotrigona ventralis hoosana
CAACCGACGATTTACCTTGCCCCTCGCGTTCGAATTAAACGGTTGAGCGGCTATAATTTTTCGATAAGTTTTTCTCTCGTTTTTTCTTTCTATTACTTTTTTTCTCTCTCTCTCTCTCTCTCTCTCTCTCTCTTTCCCGTCTCCTTTTCTTTTTCTGTTCCTCATTTTAAGTTAAGGCGTAATCATCATTACATACAAAAATTGAGATCATTTTGTTCAATGCCTATGGAAATGCATATCCGTAGTGCACTTGCTTAAACAGTTTTGTTATTTCATTATACATGTACGAAATGAAGTTCGTTGTCCGATTTAAATGTATTTTTAATCAATCAATTTTGAGTTATAAACTGTTTCTCTTTCACTCGTGTATACTTTATGCATACCTTTACCTTCCTTAATACTATTAGCATGTAAGACATAATTCAGCAATGTCATATTTTCATCACAATACGCACATTCGTAATCAATTTTAAAACTACATTGCCATTTTAATTTCAAGCAAAAAAAAAAAAAAAAAAAAAATTAAAAAAATNAAAATGTACTCACCTTGTAGAAGACATCTGGAACATACTGTTTGTCTGTTGACTCAATTACATAGCCCAATTCTGGAGCATCTTTTGTAGGAACCAGGCAGCTATCTCGAACCAAGGCCATGCATTGATTGGACACTTGATAACCCTCCATATGAATTTGATTTTTTTCATCACCTGTAATCAATATGTATAATTTCATAAGTAAATCTGTATCTTTCCATATATGTACAAAATATGTCGGAACAAAACAAACAGCTTGATTATAACGTGATGCAATTGACTTACCAGTAACACAAACAGTAACAAACTTTGAACCAAAATAATTATTAGGAGAAAAACGACAAGGATTCGGATATTTGTTTTGAAAATACCCAGCCATAATACACTCTTGAGCAGACAAAAAGTGACTTTCTATATTTCGAACGTGTTTTACCTGCATAAATTAGACTGATGCTATTAATTAAGAACTTTAGTCTTACAAGAAATAAAAACATAATTAGTTGTAGATAAATTTACCGTTCCTTTCTTGATATCATCGGCTATAAGATCAGTAAAAATCCATCCAACTCTTTTTAAATTAAGTAAATGAGCCAATTCATCGACTACCGCTTCTTTTTCATCTGGTAAAAGTCGTATAGAATTTTTTGTACTTTCCTAGAATAATTATGATTACGTTGTAGATTACATCCATAACATTTATAGATCGATCATTTTAATATTACTTATTTCTACTGAAAATACCTGCGGTGGCTCATAAATAGCTGCAACAACAGCCCTAATTCCTAATGGTACATCTGTATGTATTTCGTATCTTCCATATAAAAATCCAATACGTTGATGACCGGTGCTACGCCAATAATTTAGAAAACGTTCAACTAAACTTGGATTTTCAAACATAACATTATCTACGTGACGATAAGTTTGACGATTCAGAGTGATAGAACTTGGTTGGCATTTGCTACATATGCCTCGAGGCCAAGGTGGATGATCTTTACAACCAGTCTTTATACAGCAGTTTATGTCATCTAATTGTATAAACTTCCCTCTATAAAATAATTAAAAGTTGTACATGGAATGTATTACACACGATAGAGTTTAACATACCTATCAACACCAGCAGTGAGTTTCCTGAGATACGAATGAAAAGACAAGTGTTTTATATTTTGTTCCTTAAGATAAGTTTCATCAAAAGGTTCTAGAGGGGTACAATGAACACAGCATCCATTTGCACCATGTCTACATCTATTAATAATAAATTATGCCGTGTATAATATAGTTCTATATTTAAAAAAAAAAAACTCATTTACACTTATATCCACTTACAGTTTCTCATCGCGTTTTCTTTGTATTTTACCATCGACTTTCCATAATTGTTCATCAACATCTTCCGTTGCATTTGAAACAGCATTGATAGTATGATTGATGGTTTCTGTTTCATCCATTGGTCTTGGTTCTAGCATTAAAGCGAGGATGTGACATTAAATTAAAGTAACAAAGGATATGAAATAAAAAAATATAAAAACCTTGAGAAATATCAATGGTGGCAGTACTAGTTGAAGGAATACTCCACAACTGTGTACTACTCTGAGGAGCCAGATACAACATATCTCCATGAGAAAGGCGTACTCCTGAAACTGTTTTATTATGAGAAAATGGAAGTTCATTTTTATGATTCCGTTCCTTATAGAGTCCAAATCCATTAGTATTCAATTCAAAGGTTTTAGAAACCTATAATTTAAAAACAGATAAGTAAACGTTTACATAATTATAAATTATTGTTTCACAAAAATCAAAACGTACAAACCTTATCATAAAGTTGAGAAATTGTGTCGGACAAATTTACATCTATACGCTTTGTCCCTTCTGAACATTGCACACGTAAAGTCTATAAATAAACAAATATCTACAATTAAAGATTCATAAATATATTTTAGAAATTAAAAAATTATTATGTATTAGTAACTGTATAAATAAAGGTATTAATATTTCTTCTAATAATATTTATTTGTTAACCAGAAATTGAAATATATTAAATCTTATTTACAACAGAAATGTAATATCATATAAACAAATATAAATATAACACTGTGTGGATATATCATCACAATATGTTTGCAATTCTTTTATAAACATGTATAAAAAGACTTAAAAACAAAAAATTAAAATATAAATTAAATATAAACATTAGAGCAATGCTTATTACAGAGACATCTGTCAATTTAAATTTCCAATACTGCATCTATGTTATTTAATTTTGATTTTAAAAAACTACAAGGGAAAAACAAAAGATTCAATTGGATTTCTATTTGGGAATTTTTAGTAAGTTACAAGCCACTCTGCATGAATTGTAAAATTTTCCGGATTTCTGAAATGAACGATCTATTTTTTTTCAATGAAACGTGATTATATTTCAATCGTGAGGCCTATACAGATTAATTAATTGAGGTTAATCGCTTAACAGTAGGTAACTTACAATTTGCCTAGACTTTGACATTTCGCCGGTCTCAACGAAGCATCAGCTGTTCAATCCGCGTTTAACTTGCTTGCTCGTAACACAGTATTGCTAAAGTCCCTAGTAAGTGAAAGAAAATTGTTGAGTCAACATCTAGTATCCTAACCTCTTTGCATGATTTTGCAAATATCAATAAAATATTGTAAAATATCGTGCTTTTTTTCCAACACTTTCGTTATCATATCGGTTGTTTCCTACTTCAAAATTCTCTAACACACGACTAAACACGATGTGTGAAATTTACGAGTTACGTCGATGAGAAAACTGTATGTTCGATCATTTGCTCACCAGTAGAATTTCACAACTTGAAACGGCTGCACACTGCTTTTTCCGACGTTTGCGAACGATAGATTAACAAGCACGCGACCCCGAGTACAAATTAGGTGAGTTTCTCTGTCTAAAAAAATAATATTATTACGCGCTTTTCGATGTTGTATGTTGTATGTATTCTATTTTCCCCACACGAACGAACACGGGAACAATGTCAGTTGTTAACTTTTCAATCCGTGCGGAGACGAGTTTGGCAATTGAATGTTCCAGTCCTATTCTACTCTCCTCGTTTATTTTTCCCTTCCTTTTCTCTGTAATTGCGACTTCGTAATTCGAAAAAAAAAAAAAAAACAAACACNTGAGTCACCCCGTATTTGCTGAGTAATGTCTTCCCCCGATATACGAAACTGTGTTTCGCGTTGTAGTATTGGCCCTCCTTGCATTTATTTTCCCGACACTTTCACTTACACGAATTCTTTTTGAATGTCAAAGAGCAACATGTAACATCAGTGACATTGCGAGGAATATATGATGTATATTTGCTGCTATTTTATTTTAAATGGCTGAATTACAAAGAATCGTAGAACAGCGACACAGGTTGTTGAACCGATCATAAATTGGTATCTGGTCATGGCCACGATGGCGGTAGTTACCAATTACCAGGTGATCGTCTTCGGTTATAAATAAAATACAGATTGCTATTTTATCTTCTATGCTTCGATTTTATAATAATTATTACAAAAATATATATAGACGATTAATTCATTGATCGTTGGTTATGGATTGTGAAATATGAAGCGGCAAAGTGATACGGTTATCTACAGGATTGGAAACATTTTTGACTGAATGAAACAGATATTTATATATTTTCTGAAGAATTTCTTTTTTTGATTTTGTCGTCAGTGTTTCATTTCAATATGCACTTTGATCTTTAAATTTACGGTTCTTTCATTTTGAAAGATCGAAAAGTAAGAAACAAATGTTTAGATTAAATTTTCTGGAATTTGTATGCTTATGATTAATGAAACAAATATGTAACGTCGATATATTGTGTTTATTTACCTTTTCACAAAATAAAATAGTATATATTACAATATCTTACAACAAAACCAAGATTTCATCTTTCACATATTATTTCAACCTAATAAACAAACGCTTGATCAAGCATAGGTTATATTAGGTTATATTATTCAGATGTTAGGTTATGGTAACCAAATTAACCTTTCTTGTATTCGAAAACCAATAATAATTTTTATTATAATCTAAAAATATTTATATACATAACAATATACTTGTTAAATTGTACAGAAACGTAAAATCAGTTAACTTTTTAAATCAATGTTGTTCATAATGCGTTAAGAAGGAAGAAGTTCTAATAGTTTTGATAATTTTTTCTTTTTTAAGTGTTGGAAGACCAGTCGTCGTAGAAAAGTAAAGATGTCGCACTATTTAAAAAAAAAAAAAAAAAAAAAAAAAAAAAAAAAATTTATNGAAATATATTTCTTAGGAATTCTTCCAAAAATGTGACTTTTACAGCTATTCATTATGTTACTGGCCGTGATGCCGGTAGGCAGGCGCTGCCTTCGGCATCAACCCTCTTACCTCTTTACCGTTTCTTCCTGAAGTACGACTACCGCGCCGTGTCTCTACACTGGTCCCTGACTCTGGCGAACATTTGGGCGCGATCAGTTGCATTTGCTAGCCAGTAGCCATCAAGCAGTAGGTGTACATCTTCGTGCTGTATCATTATCCAATACCAATTTCCACCGGATCATTTCGACACACCAGAGCCAAGTGATTTTACCTTTCATTCTTTCAATTCGCAATTGCCTCTCTATTATCCTGATAATCTATCCACCTGTTAGTAGATCGTCAATGAAAACACGAAGATAGGTAAGAGGTACTTTGATCACTTTCTAGTTTTTGTACTCGCTTACTAATTGTTCCTATAATTCGTGACTTAGATCTCATCTAGATGTTTTTTAAGCTTATTGTTTTATTTTAGCTGCATTTGTGTTGTTTGGTATAACATATAGCATAGAAATGTACGAGGGATTTCAAGTGATATAAATGCAAGCAATCGGTTGGTATCAAACATATTCGACAGTGTTTTGTTGCACGGGGAAATACCGTGTTCATACATTTACGTGGTCAGTCGTATATTGCTGATTCATCTCGCGAGATGATGTGATGCGAGATCGAATCTATTACATGTCACACCATCAAGCGTAAAAATTACACGACTGTGATCTTTCTATTTTTATAATTTTACTGATCGCTCATCGCGATACGTACATCTTAAACAGGAATTATTTATACGAATCTTATTTTACCGTGAAAAATAACAATAAGATCAGGTGGTCCAATATTTTTAGCCGGTAGTGTAGGTGTGAATTAAACTTTGCGCTCCATCTGATGCAGGATGAGAAAAGTGTCAGCTGCGAAACAAGTTCCAACGTCTTGTCGAAGCAAATGAGTTCAGTTCTGCGAAGCAACCGGTATAATTATGTCTTCTATTTGTTACATACATGAGGTTGTGTACAAGCAGGAAAGAAGATTCTCCACAACGTGTAAAATAGAATCAATGTAATGTTTTCAACGAATGTTTTCACTCTCGACCGTGACGAAAGTTGAAGGATCGATTTAAATCACGTTGTTTTTTGATTGGCCGGTGATCTCGTGCTAACCAATCGCAACGGTACAATCGACTTTCACTTGTTTGATGCACATTCTCGATCTTGCAAGCGATACGATAAGATGTAATAATACGAAAGTTTACGTGGGAAATATCCACCAGTTGATGGATCTACGAAACAATTTTTTTTTCATTAACTCTGCTTCTTCTCGAGTTTCATTTCTTATAATAGATACTATTAAAATATTTTAAATATTTAATTTGATTTAATAATTTCAATTTGATTGATCAGTTGAACACTCGCGCACTCTATTCTTTTTTTTTTTTTTTTTAAAGGAAGATGTATAAACATGAAGAAAGAGTAAAGTTGAACAAAGAATTTGCACTTTCTTTTTTTATTTACTTGTAGATATTAGAATTATTTATTAGTTATTTTCCTTTTAATGAAGTTTCATTTATTCATTTATCGTAAGTGTACACTTTTGCTTTGTGTTACAGTTCGACAAGATGGATCTGGAAGACATGAATTCGATAACCGTCGAATTATACATTTATGATCTTACGAAGGGTATTGCCTCTATGATGTCTAGGCTCGTCATCGGTAAATTAAAATAAAACTATCTCTTAGATACTTATGATGCGCAGTGTTTTGACATCGGAATATAACAAAATGATAAATAATTATTACCAAGAGAAATATGAATTACTGGCCCAGTTCGTGCCACCTAGGCCGCGGTTACATGTTATTTAAAGGTACATACATTCCTGCATCTTCCTCTAGTGCGTACGCACGAATAATAAACAGCAACAATCGGATATTTTTAAATCACGAATAACAAAAACATTATACACCAAATTTACTCCTCTGTCGTTTGGAAGTCCAATCGGATGAAACAATTGAATAATTTAACAACGTTGATGTATAACTTAGTGTCAACGATTCTTTACTGAATTATAGAATATTATCATCAGGAACTGACAATTATCAAAATATTTCCTACAATTAATATCTTGCTCGTGAATTTCAGGGAATTATAGAATTCTGAGTATTTTATCAGTATATTAGTATATTAGTATATTGAAATTTACAAATTTTGTTAGTCGTCTTAGGATAGTTTCTTATTATCACAATTGTGTTTGTTATATATCCAAGTTACAATGTCTCTCCTTAGGGATTGAACTATACCATGCAGTCTTAGGAATCGAGGCAATTTAAAGAAGGACAATTAGAGAAATGAAACAAATTGTAGGGCAAAGGTAACTTGGCACAGGCGTATTCGTCATTTGGACTGTTACATTTGTATGCTTCGTGTGATCTTAATTTACTCTAAGTTTGGGATGCCGAATGTTGGAGAGGAACAGATTTTGTGGACAACATTATTATGTCATTTTCGAATTTCCACTCTTCTCTACGTTTATTTTCTTTGTCATTTTATCATCTACTCGTAACGCTTTCTTCTTCTCACGAATTATGACTACCAATTATGTTTCAGTGGAATTACATTTATATTATCCTGTAAGGCGTGAGATTAACACTGAAACAGTTAATATGTTATTAAGCAAGGAGTTATTTACGAAAAAAAAAATGGCGAAACAGGGAAGCTGAAAGCTGTGTGTTTGAAGAAAGTCTGAATGCATATTGCGACAGAATACGGAAGTAACGAAAAAAAAAAAAAAAAAAAAAAATTTATTNTTGAAACGAAATTTCATGGGGAAGTTGTAAGATACAACATACGCACATGTGTGTTTTCGTGAAACGTTTGCGTCATGTGTCCAAGGTTCGTTCTCTACTCACGATCAGTCGCCGAGCTTGCAGATCTATTTTCAGAAGGCACTATGTACTTGCAATTGTTCGCGAGCTTTTGGTATTTCACGCTGCACGATTTTCAATGATAAACAAATAAATAAATACGTGACTTAGACATCTGTCTGCGCAGACAGACCTAACCTAACACGAAAATGGAGAACGTTCATGCATTGCAGATGTAAACCACGAATTTCAATGATAAACCACGATTTTCAATGATAAACAAATAAATACGTGATTTAGACATCTGTCTGCGCAGACAGATCTAACCTAACACGAAAATGGAGAACGTTCATGCATTGCAGATGTAAACCACGAATTTCAATGATAAACAAATAAATACGTGACTTAGACATCTGTCTGCGCGGACAGACCTAACCTAACACGAAAATGGAGAACGTTCATGCATCGCAGATGTAAACCACGAAAATAATGAAATAGGACAATGNATTATAGTTTATAATTGAAACGTTTCGTTTTAAGGAACAGGACACTTGTTTTAGTCGAAGGTGTAGCTGGATCAATTGTAATAAATAAAATGAAGGACGTCGTTGAAATCTGAAACAGAGCTGAGAACGACCAAGTTCGAAATCGAAAAATTTTCTTTACAGTGCTAACTAAAATTATCAGAATATATCGCTGCACTGATGTCGACGTAATATTAGCGTAACTGGGCCATCATTTCCAAACGTTTGCAATCCAAGATTTCTAATTTCCTCGCGTGACTAATCTCTTTTAAAAAAAAAGTAAAGCTTACTAAATAGAAACGCAAATACGAAGATCTCTATAAAAATAAATGGCGTTGTTGACGATGAAAATTTGGTCGACGGATTTTTTGAACCGAAATTCATTTTTTCTTTTTTTTTTTCTTTTTTTTTCGTAAAAGACAAGATACACGATAAATTGATACTGATAGAAGACATTGTTTGTCCATGCGTAGGTCAACACATAGAGGGAATATGGCATACAGCGATCGTAGCGTACGGAAGAGAATATTTCTTCGGTCCATCGGGGATTCAAACTGCTCGACCCGTGAGTATCTGCAGACAGTTCAGAGAATTATTAACAAATGAAGAAGTTAAAGGAGAGACGTCGAGACGTTTTATTTAGTGGGGTGAAAAATATTGTCAGGTATCGACGAAAAATCCAGACGATCTCGAGGCAGGCGAGAAGATGGTCAATCATAAAATTAGCTCGAAAAAAAAGATTGCTCGAAGATGCATCTGTCCGTCGTTGAAACGGTGACCTATCGGGGCACGCGTTAGTCGTAGAGGCGAGTCATTCTGGCCATACGATACGCTTAGAGACCCACGCTTAGGTAGTGGGTACTAAATTTGGTCTGGTTGAACCTAAAAATAATTCCGCCGAAGCTTCGCTTCACTCTCTTTCACTCCTCTCGCTTTCTCATGGTTCGATCGTTTAGATCGTACGAGGGGGTGCGAAAAGCCTAATCGGTAAGTCTCTCCTGATCGAGAGAGCACCTCCTTCTCGTGCACACGTGTAGCGACGTTTCCTCGTCCGTACGTGGAAATAAAAAGAGCATGCCTCTTCGGACAGTTCGCCAAAGCCTCGACATTCTTTCGACGATTTATATTTAGTTAGCAGCGCAGTTGACTGCAACGCACTCGAGANGGGGGGGGGTCAAATTCTTCCACGATCGAGCTCCGTGTTATATCGTGCTGGAAAGTAATTAAGTGTGTGTGATAAGTGTGAATCTGGAATGATTCTTCATCGAATCGAACATTCCCCAAGGCTTTTCTTTGGCTCGTGAACGAACGAACGTTTGCCTGACCGTCGTCAACATCGACGCAACCGGCACTGCGGTGGACGACTAGCTGGCCAGGTGTTGCTGGTGCTCGACGTCATCGCGAATGTAAGGCGAAGAGCCGCGTGCGCGCCGTCTGCACACGCGACAACTCGAATATATATCGTTTATCTCGAGTTACGGGTTGCCGGCTGCGTGGCGTCGGATCGTCCTCAGGCGCCGCGACGCCAGTTCGTATTCGAAGTGGTTGCCTGATGGGAAGCCGATTTCGCGACTCCTTTCCAATCGTTCGTAATATTCGTCATTCTCTATCTCTTCGTATAACGTCGCTACTCCACGGCTGAAGAACCAGGTGAATAATGGATTCTTTATACACTTCCTCAAAGAGGGCTGTTTATCTCACACATTTCATCACATGCATAGATCAGTTAATTCTCGATTGATTGCCCTCTTCATCTCGCCAGTCACACACGCTCTTCATTTAACACGTTCGTCGCCGCGTCACCCATATCTGGGTGACGGGTACGTTTCCGTTTGGGGGGCCCCAAATATGGGTGACGCCATTCTTGTTCAGAGTTAAATAGGATTTTCAGTTGGATTTTCCAAAGAACTTAATGGGATAAGCACTGAAATATAAACATAGGTTATACAACATATTAATATAGGTTAATTAATTAATTAACATAAATATAGGTTATACAACAAAAATATTAAAAATATACTATACTATACTTTTTACTAATTTATATTTAGGATAAAATATTACATTATACCATGTCGCATGGTATTCGTTAAAACATTCTAAATACATTTGTAGTTCAAGTTAAGTAGGATTTTCAGTTGAATTTTTAAAAGAACTTAATGGAATAAGCACTGAAATATAAATACAGGATATATAATATAAAAATATTAAAAATATACACATTATACTATACTTTTTACTAATTTATATTTAGGATAAAATATTACATTATACTATGTCGCATGNGCGCGAGTTTGTCGTGCTTCTAAAATTACCTGCGCGTTTAATATTGAAGGGGGAGGGGCTGTCGCAAAATTGAACACTGAACAGCGTTTCCCGCTGTTTCTTTCTTCTTCTTCTTCTTCTTCTTCTTTCTTCTCTTCGTCTTCTTCCCACACGCACGCGGTGAATTGACTTTCTATTTCTAGGGTGGCACGGCGTTGGGAGAGCCGCTCAAGGTGGAAAAAGTCGGCGTAACGTACCTGCCATATTCCGTGTTCTTCGAGTACATAAACGGCTTGGGAGCGTCCACGTTCGCGTGAGTTGAAAACAAACTAGTGCTTCCTAGCGAATCAGCGAATCTCGACGAAAATTAACACGCTTGCCCAATCTTCTGGACAAACAAACGTAGAGAGAAGCACGAAGCAATAAATGATATTCGTTTTCTTTTTGTATACGATTGAACTATCCAGTTTACTATGCTAATTTTTTTTTTTTTTTTTTTTTATGAACGTGTATTGTTANCCCGGGCACTTACAACCTGTTCAAACACAACTGCAACTCCTTCACGAACGAAGTCAGTAACTTCCTGGTGGGCCAGGACATCCCGAAGTACATCCTCGACTTGCCGGAAGAAATACTTCAAACGTACGAGCTCATTGTTAACACGTTCCGTGCCTGCGTGTACCGCCGGTGGTACACGTTAAACTTGATCCTTCAGGCCGCGTGTACCACCGGCGGTACACGCAGTCATATTTATTTAATGCGTTGAAAACATATATTTATATGACAAGTGTAATTCTGTAAAATATATTTCTAATAATATTACCACAAGTGGTATATAGCTACTCTAAAGACAAGAGAACTACTTATCGATTGATGATGTAAAAAGAGAGATTGTGTGATAATATATCAACCTTTAGTGAAAATATCAAATGGCCTGAACGACAACAAAAGGCAAAAATGGCTTGGCACTGAACGTGTTAATAAATCTGATATATAGGTTTCTGTTCCCTCGCTTATTCAAATGTTCCTTTGCATATTGGAAATATCCAGACCGATTGGGCAACAGATCGGAGGACTCATCGATGGTTTGTGCAGTAGCGCAAGCAAAGCATTTATAGTTGACCCGACATTCCTTGAGCCGAGAAATCACAGAGAGGTGTCGCCGGAGTTGCAACTTTTAAATGAGGCTATCGAAGAGGCGAGGTAAAACTAAAAGAAAAGAAAAGAAAAGAAAAAAAAAATAATAACTGTTTCTCCTTTGATCGTCGCCTACAACGTGAATTCATTGCGGCAGGTTGAACTCGATCGCGTTGGAAGAGAAGAGGAACGAGATCAACGAGAAGCTCGCGAAGAAGGACAGAAAGAAGAAGAAGAAGAAGAAGAAGGAGAAGAAGCAGAAGGGAAGCAAGGACAGCGGTGCGAGCGATAGCAACAGTACCGACCCCAGCAATTGTACACACATGGCGGAGAGCGAGAGTATAAAAAAATAAATCATTATTATTCAAACGAGTCACGTGCCTTGCACGAATTCATTTCAACGATGAATTTCAGGCGCAGTGAGCGAAATGCAAGCTTCGAATGGCGAGAACTCGGAGGTGTTGCCATCGGAGAGAGTGATGCAAATGGAGGAGGAGGAAAAGAAGGAATTGGAGGAGAGGAAACGTCATCGGGATCCTCCCATTGTGTTCAAGGATCTGGTGAACGTCAAAGATGAATACCAAGCGTTGGTGAAATTGTTGGATGGCAAGTTGAACGAAGAGGAACGTGTGTGCATAGACGAGCTAAGGCAATATATTTTAGAGAATGAAGGCTCTTGGGCGCTCGGAGATAACTTCTTGAATTTCGTAGGTAAGCCGGCAAAACATATAACGATATTCTTTCATGGAAATTATTCGTTACATCTAGACTTATTAGATTGCATACTCGTTGTATACTTAGGGCGAATACTCTATGATAAATCATTGACAAGCGACGCAAGAGTCAAGTTGTTGAACATTCTCTCCGTTGCCGCGTTAAAGGACGATGTGATACTGTTGCTGCACCAGGACAGAAGGGAGCACATAATTATGAATTATGCTTTTGACATTGATCGCCACCCTCAGGAGGAACAACTGCCACTCGCGCAATTTGTAAGTGCGAATTAGAATTATTCGTACCGATTCTATAGAATTAAACGATGATGATCCTTAATTCTTAATTGTACTTAACTGTGCAACAGTTGGCGAACATGTTCGAGAACCTCAGTAGTTCGGAGTGGCTGTTATACATATCGGAATGGCAGCATCAAACTCAGAATATCAGCAACATAAGGGTGACGACCAAAGTTGCAGTGCACTCGTTGCTTTCCAACTCGATCGACTTGCAAATTCGTGGTGCTGCCATTATACACAATCTTGCCTGCAAGGAGGTAAAAACTGTGGTCTGTATCCTTCCTATCCGATTAACAATCTCCCCATTTCGCTTGCCTCTCTTTCAACTTCACAAATCATACACAACTGTGTGTGTGTGTGTCACACGTTTGATTTTTACAAATGAATGAGAAGCAAGAATAATCGCAAACAAACTGCCGTTTAACAAACGCTTCTGTCATTAATCTCGAGCAATGCAACAACACGAAGGCGACGCTTCCATTTATTCTCGCGAATAGAAGTGCTGCCTTTATTAATAAATCAGCTGTACTCATAAAACTGGGACGAGGTTCTTAACCGTGTATCAAAAATTTGGTAACCGATTCACAGACAAGCAACGAAGCCATCATCCCAAATGAAAGCAATCGCGATCATTATAAATAGCAATGACTCGAGAAATATATAAATACGTTCCCGTCTCGTTGCTCGTTTGTATTTCCTGTGTACATGTGTACGACGTTGCGATGCAGTTAATGGATACCTATCGAGAGATCGGATGACTGTGTTTTCAGAAAATGAACAAAAGCAAAAATCTGCGGCGACTTTTACCAAAAGGCAGCATTTCTAAGGTACTTGTCCACGAACATGTATGTATAATTTAACGTATGTACGTTTAGAGAAACGGCAAGTGATTCGCACCACAAATTCATCCAGTATAAATAATAATCATCATCATCATCATCATCGTCGTCGTCGTCAGCTGCAGCAGCATCATCGTCATCGTCGTCGATCTAATTTTAATATCAAAAGAAAAAAAGAAAAGAAGCATCAATTCGAACATTGATTAACTTGCCATTTTCATTTCTTTTCTCAAAGAGCAAAGAAACGGATTTTTTTTTTTCTCTCTCTCGTCAGGCGCGCAATTAAACAATCACGATTTCATTTTAATCGTCTCTTGTTTTTATGAAACGCACAGGTGTTCGACGACGTCGCTGTGGAATTGACAATGGCATTGTTGCAATACTTCAATGGCAGCCCGGCTGAAGAACAGCTGTACGCGTGCATGAAGTCATTGGCACGTTTCACGCAGATCAGCGGCCAAGATGTACCGCAACTCATACAAATGATTGGGCCGGAACCAAACAAATTTCGTGGAACGTCCGAGAGGATCGACGAACAAATTGACCAGGTCAACAAGAAGTTGCGTTAATGTAACGACGTCTGATGTGTACAATCGCGTTAAGAAGAAGAAATATTGTTAAATTCCAAAATCCACGATGCAAATCGGGAAATGGCATTAATTGCGTAATTAATATTCAACTTTTACATAGGGATTTCATCGAAACTATACGAACATATAGTATATTATTATAATTATTGTTAGTTATTGGCGTCACCTAATAATAATATTATTATTAATCGCTATCACTACAATTATATTACCATTATTGAAAATTTTAGTTCCTTTCAGTTTCACCTAATTTTTATTGCGCGGAATGATACGTTTGTTAGATTTAACTGAAACTAGCGTAATTGATGGCTCTAAGAGTTTCTATTATCGAAGAAAATATGCTTGAACAAAGTAAATTGAATATTACTCTGGATCAGAGTACCAGAAAGAATCTCTGGTGATTAGCAAAAGAAATATTATTATTGTAAAATATTATTAAATAATATTATTATTGTAAAACCTATTCAAATTAATAGATTAGCGACTTATAGGGAATATCTAGAGCGCATCTTTGGAATTCACTATCACAATTGTGAGGGAAAGGGAATTAAATGCTAACGTTGAGGCAATGGAGGTATTTATGAAGTGGAACGTTATTTATTTTCAAACTGCTGGGAAAGCACACGTGACAGATAATTTATGCAAAATCGTTTGCAATTCTATTCTCGTTCGACATGTAGATCTCCAAATGTAAGCATATGTATACCATGCGATTAACGTAGAATAGAATAATGTGAATCTAACATAATATACTTGTTACCAATCAGAAACACCATGGTAATATATTAAGCAAACGAAATAAAAAAACGCAA
Source organism: Lepidotrigona ventralis hoosana (assembly GCA_002806875.1). Classification (NCBI taxonomy): domain Eukaryota; kingdom Metazoa; phylum Arthropoda; class Insecta; order Hymenoptera; family Apidae; genus Lepidotrigona; species Lepidotrigona ventralis. Next base: position 14,881 of record NIPQ01090632.1, read on the forward strand.
TGAATCAATTTGTTCAGCAAAATTCTTGTAAAAACGCACAGTCGAAATTAACACGTTCTGCCTAATTCAAACCTTCGCCCGAGGTCTAAACAGACAGAGACGTGTCAAGTACCATGAGAGTGTACGCCTTTTCTCTCTCCGCCATTTAAGATTGCTCGTGATCCGAACGCTTTTGTCCTTAATTGATGATTCTTATCAACGTGTCAACAAGCCGTCGCACGCGTTCACAGTTCGTAATCGTGGAAAGAATCGGAGGGAAGACGAGAATTTTCGTCGGCGCCAAATGTTTGCCTTAAGATTTGACGAGAGACACGCGAACGATAACGATTTAAAAGCGAATGGGAATATGCTGATAGGGAGGTAGGTGTAGCGATCGTTGTTATGCTCGTGAATATATCAGTGCGCAACACGGCTCCTCCAAGTCAACTGCCTTCGCCTTTTTCTTCTTTTTTCCTTTCTTTTCTCTCATTGCTGCTATGAAGTGATATATAAAAAAAAAAAAAAAAAAAAAAAAAAAAAAAAAAAAAAAACAAAAAAAAANCTCGAATATATTTTTCATAATTCTCATTCTGCAAGAGAAGATGCCTGCCACCGTGAAAGAATCTGTCCCGTTGGAGGTACCATCGACGTCGAGCAAAAACGACAGCAAATCGAGCTGCTCGATCGTTAAATACGCGACGATAGTCAATTGGTTGCCAAAGTATTCTCGACTGGACGCTGTTTCCGATCTCGTGGCTGGATTCTCTGTAGGATTAACCGTGATCCCGCAAAGTATCGCATACGCTGCACTCGCAGGTTTAACTGCCCAGGTATATACTCTTCATTCCGATTTATTTATCGTTTGTTACTATTTGTTATTGTCTATTACACGTTATTTTCACCCAGTGTTCCGCGATGATTGCCCTAAAATTAAAAGAAACTGGATGATTCTTCTCTTTTCTTGAAAGAGATATTCATTAATCAAGTTAATTTTCAAAAGGTCTGACATCCATAAGATTTTATGCTTCGATTTCGTTGAGAAATCGTTCATAACTTCAACTTGTCACTTCTATTATTTTTTTTTTTTTTTTTTTTTTTTTTTTTTTTTAA
>NIPQ01090634.1:0-12914 GCA_002806875.1 Lepidotrigona ventralis hoosana
ATATATTATTTCTCATGGAATAAACGAGACGTATTACTATACGTAAGAAAAATTTACACATAGCGAAATAAATTTACGGATATTCCATGATTTAAAATAAGATAACAATAACAACATCTATGTGCAGGTGACTAATTTCGACTGGACAGAAACAAACAATTGACATTGTTGAATAATTTCAATATAGATACTTCAGAATAGAGTATAGAGACTGATTCGAATATTTAATTTGAATCGAAGCTATTATACACGATAGATAAAGCATATAATTATTTAAATAACTAACTTTGATAAATTTTCATCAAACATTAAGTTTGTAATATATATATATATTACAAGTGTGTGTGTGTGTGTGTGTATATATATATATATAATAAATATATATATATATATATTTCATAGTTGTCAGACTAATTTTCAATACTAACCGCGAATATCGGTAGAATCTTGTTTGCGACATGTTGTTCGTGACAGTTTTGACATTTATTTTTGTGATTAGAAATTTTTGAGAGTAATTCTATCATTGTCCGACCATGTTCTAAGGACTGCGACTCTTTTTATGAATCGAAATGATGTTGTAAAAATGAAGAAAATTTAAATTAAGAATAATTATTAAGGATAAATAAAAGATTAATAAAAATTAAGGATAATTGAAAATTTACGATTATACGTGACAGAGAATTCTCCTGATACTCGTGGGAGAAAATTGAAACAGGAAACATTTATGTCAAAAAGGGAACATTTTTTCTGAATAAATGGGTAATCACACAACATGCAAGCAAGCTATGTGTTTAAGACACATTGGAACACAGTGAAATTTATTTACAAACAAGAAAGGACGAAGATACATACAGTTCAAAAAGGGAACATTTTTTCTGAATAAATGGGTAATCACACAACATGCAAGCAAGCTATGTGTTTAAGACACATTGGAACACAGTGAAATTTATTTACAAACAAGAAAGGACGAAGATACATACAGTAGAGTTAAGACAAATATCTTTCTTTTTAATAATAATAATCTTTCTTTTTAAATCTTGATCCCGATAAGAGAACGAAATAAAACGAATTCTTTGTTTAATTTTAACATACATACATAAATACTGTGCACCTTTATTTTACATAGAATTTGCGAAAAATATTAAATATCCAACATAAGTTTCGTTTATTCCAACTCTGATCAGATCAATTGAAACTGTACAACTGTCTCAATATTCATCGTTCGTTTTATTTAAAAAAAAAAAAAAATTAAAATGATTAATAAGTTGAGGAACAATTATTCAAAAAAAAAAAAAAAANGCTTGGTAATGAAAGTATTTGAGTAATCAGACAACTTTCAATTAAAAAACTAGTTTTGTATATATACACACATATTACAGTATACCACGTTTTAATGCTCTGGTAGCATTTTAGTAGTGAATTTTGTTTTTATAAATGAAATTTAATTCGAAAAACTAATTTAATTCTATTAAATTATGTAGCATTTTCAGAAATAATTTTTTGAGTCATATGTATACATATATTTTACTTGATACATCGTATTAAATTTGGAGATTAAATTTTACATAGCAAATTTTACACAAGAAAAATTCTTGTATATTAGTACAAGATCTGAGTCACGATTTTAGAAGTATTTTGCCAATTAGTTATGTGCTTGTATCTATGTATTAGTCCTTCTTTTGATCATAATTTTTAATCTTATGTAGACAATTTTGATTTAGAATAGTTATAAATTCTTATTAATTAAGCACTATATATTTACTATATCTCCTGTGATTTTTCGGAATGTTATAACAATTTTCTTTTTATTTTTTAAAGTTTTATTCGTAAGAGTGTATGCGATTCTAAAGTTTTTAACTATTATTTTAAACACTTATTTATTTTATTTACCAAAGAAGGTACTGTTTAGTAAATGTTGACGTACATTACTGGTATGACGTTCCTTTCATTTTAATATATCTATATATTTATATACAGATAACTAAATTAGCGTTACATCGATCATTAACTAGGTGTTAGTATAATTGTTACTGATCGACGTTATTGTTATATATACACACAGCAATTTATAAGGATTTCAACACAATTGTATTAAATATTTAGAATTGCCTTAACATAATAACGATAGAGATGTGAAATTTTCAATATTAAGATCAATTTTCGTATTGAGTTAAATGGAAAGATTTTATCTTATTTCTAAATTTTTATTTATTCTGAATTGAGATATAAAAATCTTGGATACATATTTGTATTAATTGTATATACGTGTATATATATATATATATATATATATATATATATATATATATCTATACGTATCCAAGTATAAATTTCTTTCACTTAAATTTTCTCTTTTATATTTTCGTATTAATATATGTATATAATTTAGGTACAAATAAACGAATCATGTCGATTTACTTTCCATATAACTCAATAAAAAGAACATGTGATGATAGATCACTTTTATGTTTTTGAATCATAAATACTTATAACGTAAGTATTTTCATAGAATGCAAAGCTTTTAAATAGCTTGTTTCTAATACTACCGATTAAAATATTACTGGATAAATCACGAATCAAATATGTATATTTATTTTATTTTAACTAGTTATATATTTGAAATATTATAAATTTACAAACGCTGTGGTTTAGGTATTAAAAGTTTATAGTTTCATTTTATGCATCATTATATCTCCTTTTTGTTATTATGTTGTGTACTTATATATTATATTTTATCAATATCATTTTACAAATTATATTTTGTTTATAGTTATTTGTTATGTTAAATATCTTGTATGAAATATAAAAAGTACTTAAATAATTATATCATGAAATTATTATCTGTTTTCTTTGATTTGCATATTTTTGAAATAAGAATAAAATAGAAGTCTATGCAAACAATTTCTGTTGTAATTTATAATGATTAAAAAAAAGAATTAGCATGGTTTTCTCATATATATATATATATATATATATATATATATATATATATAATGCATTTGAGAAAAATAATAATATATTCATACAAAATTCAAAAAAATTTTGAATCTAAAAACAATAAAAAATGTAGTATGTAGAAGAGTTTACAAAATGTTTCCAATACGAAAATTTATGGTGTGTATACATACATACATACATACATACATACATACATACATACATACATACATACATACATACATACATACATACATACATACATACATATATATGCATATATATATATATATATGTATGTATGTATGTATGTATATGTATATATATATGTATATATATGTGTGTATATATATATGTATATATATATGTATATATATATGTATATATATATGTATATATATATATATAATTTTTACTGCAGGGTACTGACCATTTGCGTAATTAATAATATTTATACATTTTTAATGTTGATGAAATTTTAATAAATACCAAAAATTATGAAGTATTGAATTGAGAGGAACTCAATTAAGAAATATGTAGTTAATAAGAAAAGTGTTTACATATTGCATTGTAGCTACTGTTCTTGAGTATTAGAAATAATAGTTGTTCAACTTATAAAATTGCTAAGAATAATACATTGAAAATTATGTATATAGATAATCATTTTGTAATTATGTAATAGGTAATTCTTGAAGTATTTAACAATTACATAATATTTTATGCTGTGCTGAAATTTCAAATAATTCAACATAAATTCTTTCTATTTATACGATATTCTTTAAGGGAAAAAAGCACAGTTATTTATTAATAAAGAACTTGTCTTACATTTAAATAAATTTTTTTTTGAATTTTACGAACTAAAATTATCCAGATTTTCATTAAAAGAATGTAAACACGTTTATGTATTTCTTTATTTTATTAACATGTAAATAAAAGTCTTTCATTCATGAGAAATTTTTCTATTCATAATTCTTTCATTTCCTCTGAATAATTTCATGCAAAAGTTTTATCAAAAGTTTCTATTATTAAATACAGTAGCTCTTGCTGCTTTTTCATAATCGTGTATGATTCATACGGAAAAAATTCTTTCATTTTTGTCCTTACTCAACAATGTTGTTATTTGAGAAAATTGAATTAATAACGACACGCAGATTGAACGAAGTTCACAAATGAGTCACACGTAACTTCATCATCTCAAATGACTCAAAATGACCATTTACAATAAGTTTCAATTCATTCTTTAATCATTCAATCATAGAAAGTTCAGAAGCAGCAGAGTACGCTTGCGCAACGTTCTTGCCTACAGCACACAATCGAGTTTAAGTATGTGTTAGTTTTAAATGACGTGAGTGCGCAACTATTCGCGCCAACAACGATGACAGCAGACGACGGTTCGCATGATACGCGTCGTACTGCTGCCACGACGATTCGTTATAAAATTCCTTTACGAAATTCTTTATATCATTCTGTTCTATCGTATCGACGCGACAAATGAAACGATTATAATTATGTAAACTTGGAGTTTCGATGCTTCGAACGACCAATTCTTCGTGAAAGTGACTTAATATCTGTGGTAAAAGCGTACACACAACATGGAAGTACTGGATCCCAGTGTTTCAAGAGATGACCAGCCTTTGTGTGTCAATGATTCTTTGGAAAAAGGTTTATTTATTTCAAATACTTTTCTCATATCGATCGAAAAAATTATACTCGAATATTTGTTTTCGTAACTTTTTTAAAAGTATTCAAGATCATTAAGAGCTCTCTCAACATGATAGGCATTGTTTGGAAACAAAGGATTGACAGATGCATAAGCTCTTCCCATTATTACCAGCTGTTAAACTATCTGAATATGTTATTTTATGCGAACTATATCAGTCGAAACTACATTTTAGAAGTTTTTTTCATAGTTACTTTTTTTCTTTTAAAAACGTGTTATGATGACTGAATTTTTATTTATTTATCAATTACTACACGAATGAAAATCTTGTGTTTGTAAAAGTAAATGAATATAGCAAAAGTGTGATAACAAATGTCGAGAAAAAGGAAGAACCAGAAATTGTATAAAAAGTTGTCAGAAGATATATCAGGTTAATTTGAAATAATATATTATTGAAATTGAGTTAAATTTTTGGTGAGACTAAAAATGTTAAATAATTGGAAAATTTGATGCAAATTCATTATAATCTCTGAGCTTTGAATATAATCTAATTCAGAAACATATGTCCAGTATTATTTTGAAAGATATATGTATAAAATTAAATTAGATAATCAGTTATTAATTCTAGAAGATATGTCAAAAATTGTATTAATAATAAATTCATTTATTTCACAAACATTATTATTTAAATATTTATCAATTTTATACTTAAGCAATAAATATACCAAATATACTTATATCAGTTATTAATTCTAGAAGATATGTCAAAAATTGTATTAATAATAAATTCATTTATTTCACAAACATTATTATTTAAATATTTATCAATTTTATACTTAAGCAATAAATATACCAAATATACTTAATACACTAAATATACTCAAATAATTTGATACTTATAAATTATATATTTAAATAAATTTATAAATTTTCTTATATTTTTCTTTGTTTAAATAATCCTAATTATGAAATTGTATTTTTAGTTACTATAGCAGATATACCATCTGATACAAAATCATGTGTAAAAGCAAGGCATACATTATTTGATGCAAATTCATTATAATCTCTGAGCTTTGAATATAATCTAATTCAGAAACATATGTCCAGTATTATTTTGAAAGATATATGTATAAAATTAAATTAGATGATCAGTTATTAATTCTAGAAGATATGTCAAAAATTGTATTAATAATAAATTCATTTATTTCACAAACATTATTATTTAAATATTTATCAATTTTATACTTAAGCAATAAATATACCAAATATACTTAATACACTAAATATACTCAAATAATTTGATACTTATAAATTATATATTTAAATAAATTTATAAATTTTCTTATATTTTTCTTTGTTTAAATAATCCTAATTATGAAATTGTATTTTTAGTTACTATAGCAGATATACCATCTGATACAAAATCATGTGTAAAAGCAAGGCATACATTATTTGATGCAAATTCATTATAATCTCTGAGCTTTGAATATAATCTAATTCAGAAACATATGTCCAGTATTATTTTGAAAGATATATACCATCTGATACAAAATCATGTGTAAAAGCAAGGCATACATTATTTGATGCAAATTCATTATAATCTCTGAGCTTTGAATATAATCTAATTCAGAAACATATGTCCAGTATTATTTTGAAAGATATATGTATAAAATTAAATTAGATGATCAGTTATTAATTCTAGAAGATATGTCAAAAATTGTATTAATAATAAATTCATTTATTTCACAAACATTATTATTTAAATATTTATCAATTATTTTGAAAGATATATGTATAAAATTAAATTAGATGATCAGTTATTAATTCTAGAAGATATGTCAAAAATTGTATTAATAATAAATTCATTTATTTCACAAACATTATTATTTAAATATTTATCAGTTTTATACTTAAGCAATAAATATACCTAATATACTTAATACACTAAATATACTCAAATAATTTGATACTTATAAATTATATATTTAAATAAATTTATAAATTTTCTTATATTTTTCTTTGTTTAAATAATCCTAATTATGAAATTGTATTTTTAGTTACTATAGCAGATATACCATCTGATACAAAATCATGTGTAAAAGCAAGGCATACATTAGGCTTTTTAGGATTTCTTGGGTTTGCACTTGTGTATGCTATGAGAGTAAATTTATCTGTGGCTATAGTTTCAATGGTAAATCAAACAGCAATACCACATAGTGATGATAATGATACCACAGATGTTTGCCCCAAAGAAAAACCAATTAATGGAACATTTATACCAGTAAGTTATTTTATAATTTTTTTTAAAATTGTCTGTTAATTCATAATGTTTTAATTTAATTCAATTGATATTCGTATCAAGTTTAGTATATTTATATATTATGTAAAGATTAGAATTTGATCATTAAAAACGTATTGCATATTTGGTAAAGTATTGAATTTCTAGTTTGTAATCTAATGTATTTTACATCCGTAATATTTATGCAGATTAAATGTCAACATTGCTTTTATCTTTAATCACATTACTCATACGAACTTATCATTTTTAGTATGACCTAACACATCAACATATGTTTCAACGCCTATGCCTTTTTGTCTTTATCTTGTTATATAAATATGTTTTTTAGTCAAAAGATTTTAATATTGTGTTTTAGTATATTCTGAAAATATTTTTTATTTAAATTATTTTAAATTATTGTCAATAAGAATAAATAAAAATAATATAAATTTTTAAAGAGCGCAGGAGAATTTAATTGGGATGAGAAAACGCAAGGTATCATATTGGGTGCATTTTTCATTGGCTATGTCACTACAAATGTCCCAGGTGGAAGAATGGCAGAAAAATTTGGTGGAAAGCTAATATATGGATTGGGAGTATTTCTGACTGCTGTATTGACTGTAATTAGTCCTTTTGCAGCTTATATAGGATTAGTACCATTCTTAACTGTACGAGTAGCAGAAGGATTTACAGAGGTACCTTTTCATTTTACAAATTAATATTTGGAAAAATTTTTATTTAAATAACTTCTGTCATTTTATAAATAGGGTGTTACATTTCCTGCAATGCATAGCATGTTAGCACACTGGGTACCTCCTTTGGAAAGAAGCAAATTTGCTGCCGTAGTATATGCAGGTAATTATTCTTGTTTCGATATATGAATTTAATTTATCATAATTATCTCCATACAGGTGCAAATTTTGGAACTGTTATATCACTACCAGTGAGTGGATGGCTTTGTTCATTAGAACTTTGGGGTGGTTGGCCCCTTGCATTTTATTTATTTGGAGGGCTTGGCATTGTGTGGTATGCATTTTGGCTAATTTTTGTATATGATACACCTGCACAACATAGAAAGATTGATCCTCTTGAAAGAGCATACATTGAAGCCAGTGTAGAAAAGAAAGATGAGGTCCTTTTCAATTTTACTAAATTAAACTTTTACCACATAATAGAAATTTAATAACCCAATGTATTTTAAAACCAGGATGATGATCCAGGAGTTCCTTGGTTATCAGTATTTACATCACTGCCCATGTGGGCTATAGCTATCACCCAATGTGGACAGTCATGGGCATTTTATACGCTTTTAACAGAATTACCAACTTATATGGATAAAATTTTGCATTTCGATGTACAACAGGATGCATTCCTTTCAGCATTGCCTTATTTAAGTTCTTGGTTATTCGGACTCGGTATTTCAAGTTTCGCAGATGCCCTTCTTGCCCGTCAGCTTATATCTCCTTTAGCATCGTTCAAATTATGGAATACCGTGGCTTCATTAGGACCGAGTTTGAGTTTTATTGGTGCTATCTGGGCTGAATGTAATCGTATGACGGTTATGATGATGCTGGCTGGATTAGGATCTTTACAAGGTGCAGTCTATGCAGGGAATCAAATGAATCACATTGCTTTAGCACCACGATATGCGGGAACTCTTTATGGACTAACAAATGCTGCAGCAAATGCTTGTGGATTTTTAGCTCCATATGTTATTGGAAGAATAGTCCAAGGACACGTCAGTATAACTATACATTGTTATTAAATGATAATAAATTTTGTTGTGAGAAAAAGATTCAATAAGGTTTTACATTTCGTATTATAGGAAACACTGGCTCGATGGCATACAGTATTCTGGTTGGCAGCAGGGATAAATATGGCAACCAATTGCTTTTATTTAATTTTTGCATCTGCCACAGAACAATCATGGAGTAAAGGTAGAAGTTGATGACAAAATTTCGTTGAACATGAAGTATTTAGTATGGAAAATAATTTATCCTTAGACCGAATTGCGCTCAGTTCATTCTAGCTTAATTTAATATTATGTTGACCATTTTCATCATTTAGGCACAAAGCACTCTTCTTGTTTAACATAATGTTAAACTTTAGGTTTAACGTAATAACAATTCTTTATTGAGTGGAGTATTCCATAATATTGAATAACATAAATGTATAAATATTGAATAATTTATCTTGTTTTGGTAAAATGATATAGAAGTATATTAGCTAAAATTTGTTTACATCAGTATTATTTTGTTAATGAAGTTTAAGTTCAGAACTTATATCATTCCAATGAAATTGTTCATATGACATGATTTTTTAAAACTTCAATTAATGAAAAAAATGAATGCTTAATTTTCTATATTCAATTTGATTGAAATCAATGTGATCTGTAAAAACATGGATGTAATTTAATTTACTTTAATTTTACTATGAAAAAAAGTAAATTGTTACGGATATTTTTATGAGATGAAAAATATTGAAAAGTTATATTTGGTTTGTACGTAAAATTCTTACGTAATAATTTTAAATATATATATAAACAATTTAAAAATTATTATTATAGCGCAGGATTCAAGAATTTTTAAGAATTGAATTTTTCTTTTATAACTACAAGAAATGATAAACACGCACAGTTTTTGTGCAGTTGAAATATTTCATACTGAATATACTTTATCTTTATACTTCCTCTGGTAACAGCCAATGAGATAATACATAACTTTACAAATTTATTTATAAAAAATATGAAAATATAAAGAAAAATAATACGTATATAGCTATAGAACCAAATAAGTTAGGAAAATAAAAAGCTTTATAAAGATAATTCTTACAATTAGATTTTAGTAAAATCGTAATTTTATTCACGAGATAACTTAATAATTTAATTATTATTTTGCCTAAAAAGAAAAGAAGAATCAAATTTTAAAGAAATAGCAAACATAACATTTGAATATATTGTTAATAAAATATTGGAATTATTTCAAAAAATTTAAACAAAATAATGTACTATTTACTGATATTCCATATCAATATTATGTACAAGTCACTTTAGTTTTCTTTTGATAATGAGAGCTTGCTAACTAATAATTTTCAAAGCCAATTTGCCAAAAATAATTATATTATAAATTAATATAAATTAATTTATGGAAATTGTTTAATATAAATATTTACAAAAAAAAAAACAATTTAAAAAATGAATGCTACATGTATGTGTATGTATACATATATATNCACACACACACATGTATGTGTATGTATACATATATATTGTTTACAGATATACGAACACATGCGTTACATAATGAGCGAAAAAAGAAAAGCAACAGTAACTAATTATGTAAACATTGATTTTGATTAGTTTGTTACGCATTTTCATGTTTAAAAATAAAAACAAATTGCATGCNCATTTTCATGTTTAAAAATAAAAACAAATTGCATGCAAGAATATTTTAAGATAAAATTGTTCGTGTTAAAAGTAAAAATATGTATTTCTTGAGTTATTTATAAAAATATATAAAATTATATTTAAATAATAATAATAAAGAACAAAATTATATTTATAAAATAAATCATGCAATCAACATTGCTGGTCTTTAATGTAAATATATGTATGCATTATTTATTTTTCAATTGCTTATATTAAAAATGTAAGAAAAAGTTATTAATAAGAAATTTTTTTTATAAAAATTACTATCAAATTGTTTTGATAATTTGAAAATGAATTTTACAACAATACAGTATTATTAACTATTTAAATCTTCTTTTTTTTTAGCAGTAAGTTCGAAAATCATATCACGCATTCGACTTAAATCCATCAATTCTGCTTTCATCTTCTTAATTGTTTCTTCCTTTTCAGCAATGTTCTTTTCATATTTTTGTACTAATTGTGATAATTGTTGGGTTTCTTGCTTGAGTGCAGATATATCTTTTTGATTCGACTGAATTTCTGCAGTTTTTAATTCTATTACCTATTTGATATTGAATATACATTTCTTTATAATTGAATTCTATTATCTGTTTAATATCGAATATGTAGTTATAAATTCTATTATAACAACTGAGTTTACACAAACATACCTGATCTTTTTTGTTTAATTGATCTTGCATTTTAAGAAGTAGTTTACTCAGTTCGTGATTTTTATTGGCCATTTCCATAGTTTTTGCACTTGCATTCGCACATTCAACTTCTAACTCTTTAATTTTTTTAGTTAATGCTTCAATTCGAATAAGATTACTTTCCAATTCATGTTTATGTTGTACGAGAACTATATTTAAGTGATCAATGTTAGTAGTTTTTTCTAAAACTATTTTTTTCAAACTGTCGATTTCCTGTAAATGTAATTATTATATTTTAAATTGGATTTATCTTTATTTAGATTTATTATAAAAAATATTAACCTGTTTTTTAATAGCAATTGCTTTTTTACTTTGTTCTTCTGCTTCAGCAAGCTTTACAGTTAATGTAGATTTTACTCCTTCCAAGCATTGTTGTGTATCAAATAACATCTGATGTAAACGACTCGACTCTGCCATTACTTGTGCTAGTCTATGTTGTAAACTAGTACCATGATTGTTTGCTGCTTCTAAACTAGATTGCATAGCCCGTTCTGCATGTCTCATAGCTGCTAACTTTTAACATCGCAAAAATGTAATAAATATAATACGCTAATTTTGTGTTTGAGATAAAATGAATTATAAAAAAAAAAAAAAGATATACCTTATATTCATATAATTCCATCACTGCCGATGTGGTAATATCATTGATTTGATTTGATTCATAGATTCTTTTTAATTTTGCTAAAAACGCATCAAGCCGTTCTTCTTGTGCAAAAGAAAATAGTGGAGCCATTTCATTATTTGCATTTATGGACATTTTACTTCCAATATTTGTTACCGTACCAGGAGTACTTTGTACCAATATCAAAGGCTCCAGTTGCTTCATACAAAACGCCACCGCGGAAACACTTGTCACACAAAAACATGGGATACAATTTGCGTGTGATAGTGAATTTGTCTAGAGTTGTCATCAATAAAAATTAAAATAATTTGTTGCTAAAGTATTCAATTTTAATAGTGAAAATATAGCTAATGCTTTATTTGGGTGATAGTGTCTGTTAAAATCTTTGTATTTCGTTCAACAACTAAAAAACATTGAGATAAACCTACCATTCTTGAGGGAATCCGATGGTAGATGTTAATTGCAGAACTTTTTGTTTAATATCTGCATCACCAGTGAACAACGCAGTCGCCATCGTTATTTGAATTTGTTTTTTTCTAAGTAATTCCGAATATAATGTTAGCCATTGCGAATTATCAGCTGCTAAATCAGCAGTCAAAGCTAATGCATGAATACACAGATTTGTAGTAGGATTCTAAAATAATAAAAAGTGATATTATCAAAAATATCCGTCAAAAAATAGTCTAATATATTTGAAGAAACAAAAATACAATACCTGAATAAAATTTCCTGGCCAATTATCAGCTGCACATATTTCAGAATCTAACATTGGATTTAATAATTTTCGTATTATTTGTTCGCTAAAGGACTGCATGATTTTTGTTCTGAGTGTAGATGTTTTAATCATTTCTTGAAATAATTGCATTAACTCTGCTAATTTTGTTTCTGTTTCTAATGTTAGTTCAATAATTTTCGTATTATTTGTTCGCTAAAGGACTGCATGATTTTTGTTCTGAGTGTAGATGTTTTAATCATTTCTTGAAATAATTGCATTAACTCTGCTAATTTTGTTTCTGTTTCTAATGTTAGTTCGCATTTTCCTTGAATTTCATCATTTTCCGTATTTAATATAAGCATTAAAACTGAAGCATCTAATTCTGCCAGCACCTCGGAAGACGTTTTAGTACGTCGTGCTTCAATCACTGTAATTCTTATCAAAGCTAATGCTTTAGAGCACACCTGATTTAAAAGGAGTTATTATAATCTGTTATCCTTTATTTCATACATCTGCATAAAATGAAGATATACCTGTTCTACTGGAACCCAAGTCATTGCAGTTTTTACATATAAAGGATATAGAG
>NIPQ01090638.1:3477-15413 GCA_002806875.1 Lepidotrigona ventralis hoosana
ATTTTTGTTTAGAGAAACTTTAGAAATGTTACAAAATTGTTATTGCTACCAGAATAAATAACATTTTCGAAATGTTTAAATATATATTATTGCATATATTATATTTCTTTGTTTTCTTTCTGTTTCTGTATTCTACTTTATTGAGTTTTTTTATTTGTCGTTTTAAATAAGCGATAAAACCGAGTCGTCGAATTTTCGTTAAAATTCGTCGAATCGAAAATAGTATGAAGCATCTTTTTTTCTTCTTTTTCTTTTTGCATTAAACATTTCGAATACATTTTTTCATATTCCCATGTGGCTTGTTCTATGTTGTGATTTGCGTTTCTTTCTTTATTTTTTTTTTTTTTTTTTTTTTTTTTAATTTGTAGTTTTAACTCAATTTTAGCATTTTTTCGCTAATGGTAAAATGTAACCAAATTTGAAATTCAATGTCTTTAGTTAGGAACAATCCACATATTTGTTTCGTACATATACATATATGTCCTTGGCCACTAATTTATATTTTTAAGTATATAATTATGCCCAACACATCCCAAAAATACTTAACAGCAGCAAGACAGAGTTAGAAAATAAATGCATATATACATAAAAGTATAGGCACACACGCGCGCGCGCGCATATGCAAAATACATATACTCTTATGTACATAAATATACATACAGATTTAGACACATGCACGCACGCACACACACACACGTACACATGCGACACATGTATACACGCGCGCGCGCGCATAGGTATATGCGTACGTACGTATGTATGTATACATACATACATGCATATGATAATGATGTCCTATGGATGAGTTTCTTTTTCCAGCTCTCCTCTTTGCTCAGTGGGCAAAATTGGGAGTGGAGAACTTTCCTAAACATTGATGATGCCAAAAAAGAAAAAAGAGAATTCGTGTGGTTAATTGGTTAGGGGTATATTTACTTAATTGGTTGACTTTCGTTGGACAGTGACAATTTTTGTAACAAAATTTCGAAAATTAGTAGGCTTAAAATTTGTTTACAGGAGCACATACGTGAACGCCGGTTTCCTATATTGTGAAGACTCGAGCGACAAAGCGCATGCCACTTTCTCGCTTTCATGGAACCAGGCCATGTTAATTATTTTACTAAATTGCATATTCTGAAAAATTTTTCCTAAATTCTTTTGTTTGTCGCAATTAGATAAAATGTACTCATTGGAACAATATTAGGCATGTGTTTGTTTTCTTCATCCCACAGCTCGATAATCACGAAATAAAACCCGGCAAGAATCTGAAAGTAAACATTAGCGTTCCTAATCTACGACTTTTCGTGGGGAACATACCAAAGTCAAAAGGCAAAGAGGAGATCTTGGAGGAATTTGGTAAATTAACAGGTAAAGTGAATTCGAGGCGTGTGTACCTACCTATCTACCTATACCTACCTGTCTACCTGTATTGTAACTTACGAGTGGTAGCTTTTAAGTAGTGGTTGTAGATGGTATGGAATTATGGAGCATCCAAGAAAAATACACGATCGTGCGTACGACCGTGTGATCTTCAGTTACCTATGACACCTTCAGTTCTGATCAGTCTCCTTGCCTCTCGGTTTATTAGTGAACAGTAACACCTCTCTGGTCCAAGTCTTCTTTTCCTCGCATATTATAGGTTGAGTTATGAGTTTTATGCTTCCTATTTTTATTCATATTTCCTTTCTTTTCTCCTAATCGATTTTTCTTTCTCTTCCTCTGGCATTTCCTACTCCTTTAGTTCTTTCAACTACCATTGCTGCTATTGTTGACGTCGCTATAATCATCATCATTATCATGATCACCAACAATTATCGTCATCAACAATCTTCTTTTTCTTCTTTATTATCATCATCATCAGCATCATCATCATCATCATCATCATCACCATCATCATCATCATCATCACCATCACCATCACCATCACCACCATTATTTCGTCATTATAGGGTCAGTATCATGTTACTATCAGTACCAGACCATGACTACTACCACTACGATCAACGCCATTCGTTATTTGCTATCAAACACATGTACACACATGTACAATATCACTCAGTTTTACTTTTGCGCGCGTAAACACATACATATACATAGTCAGTCTTGATCTTTGCGTTTGAACTTTGATCTTCTTGGTGATTTGAATGTATAGTTTGGTTTATTTTTTTTTTTTTTTAATTTTTTTTTTTTGCTTTTTTTTTTTTTTTAATTTTTTTTTTTTTTTTTTTTTTTTTACATTAAAATAAAAAGAAATAAAAAGTATTTTNACAAAGTAGTTAGAAGAGAAAATGTGGAAGCAATTTAGTATGGCAGAATTATTAAAATTGTATACTGAGGTATTAATGAAACGCGCGCTGTCCTGCGTGGTTGTTATCAATTTTTGCATCATGCTAACGCGATTCATGACTGGACCTCGAGCATGGGGTATGGGAGATATGCGTGGACCGCTGGGGCGTTTGGCTCGCTAACAAACGGACAGGCACTCCCATCCACCTACTTTTACCTATCTAGCTATCTAACCTATCCACTTTCCTACCTACTGACCTATCTATATTTCTACCTATTCTAGCTATCTACTTACATTTCTTCTAGTTACCTATCCGTCCTCCTATCTACTGACCTATCTATATTTCTGCCTACTTAGCTATCTATTTATATTTCTACCTATCTAGCTTACTACATATTTACTTATCTAATTTGATACTTATGTATATCTACATATTTATTTATCTATCTGCCTCCCTATTTATTCTATCTATTTCTTTACTTTTCTAGCTATTTACCGACTTATTTACCTATTTACGTATCTATCTATTTATCTATTTATTCTACTTATTTTTTACCTATCTACCTATGTACTTTTCTACATATTGCCTATTTACCTAACTACTTATTTATCCACTCACCTGTCTATCCATCTACCTAGCTATCCTCTCACCTATCTATCCATCTACTTGCTATCTTCTCACTTGTCTATCTACATATCTATTCACCTTACTATCTATCCACCTTACTATCTACTTGCTCTCTTCTCATTTATCTACCTACCTACCTACCTACCTAACTACTTACCTAACTATCTACCTACCTACCTAACTACCTAACAACCAAACTACCTACCGAACTAACTCCCAAAAAACANCTATCTCCCTATTTGCCTATCTCCCTACCTCTCTACCTTCCTACCTACCTACCTACCTATTTACCTACCTACTTACCTACCTACCTACCTACCTACCTACCTACCTACCTATCTAAATATTTATTTTCCGTTTATGTATTCATCTACTCATCTATCTACCTGCCTATATATCATGTTATCGACAGTGTACGAAAATTAATTCCAGTTTAATTTTCCACATTCATCTATTGATATGCTTGCCCTATCCTTTCGTATAAGATATATATAATATCCCTAAAGGTCGCTTCACGATATCCCACGTTCAGACAGCCAATAAGCAGGTAAAATTATAAAAGGCAAGCTTAATTGGCACTCTCCTTCCACATTATTCTTACAGCTGAATGATTATGAGATTCGGAAAGGGAAAAAGATTGGTGTTACCGTATCTTATAACAATCACCGCTTGTTTGTGGGAAATATTCCAAAGAATCGAGACCGAGATGACTTGTTCGAAGAATTTACAAAGCACGCACGTAAGTTGATAATTGTCCTTAAATCAGCAAGCAGTAACCAAAGGAAATTCTATAGGAAAAAATGGTGGGACAAAACTTTTATTTTTTAACGATCGGCGAATTGTATCCAATTTTCGTTAGAGGTGCCAGGTGGGTTAATTTTACCCTCTTGCAACATTATTAATTAGGCAGATTCCTTCTCCACTTGATACATATTTCATAGAATTTATTTTTTCACCTATAAAACATTTCGCACACATTCTCTCAACAAACACCGTCAAATTTTATTTTTCACTCTCGAAGAGAACATTTCATTTTTTATGATGCTATTTATTAATTTTTCGATAAAAACTTGGCCATATTTGATTAATGAATTTTTATATTAAATTGTGTCCCACAATCATGAAATTTATCATTGCATCTTTCACAATTATGTGTATGCAACTGAAATGTCATTACTTTCTGTGTTTCTGGAACTTCTCTTTTAGAATAATTTAAATTGTTTCATTATATGAACAATTGCTTTCTCATCGAATGATTATTTATTATAGTACTTTGTGCATACAAGTCTTTTATAATTGATATATAGCTAATTGAAGGTTTTTTCTTTTTTAACTAATTGATTTTGGGACGCGGAAACATGTCTAATGAATGTAGTAAGATTTAAAAAGAAGATAGAAAAAAGAAAAGAGTCAAAAGTATATTAAGAATCATAAGAATTTTATCTGTATGTGTTACTCCTTTAAACTGTACTAGATAACTTTGCTATCAATATTTGATAAAATGTAGCATTTTGTCCAATAGAATTCATTTCGAATTTTCTCTAATATATTTGTTGTGAATGTATGTAATCAGTCCGAGTGATTGAGTGAATGTGTATAATTATTATGTGTGTTTGCATAACATTCTTGCATGTAAAATATTTAAGTCTGGACTCAGAGAGGAGATAACTAAAAGAAATTATGAAGTAAAAAAATATTGAATTTAAGAGGCATAAGGTTAAATAATCAGAATTTATGGGAAATAAAGGTCACAAGGCATCTGAATTCTTCTAACAATCCCCTCCCTTTTCTTTTTCTATTGTCTATCTATCTATCTATTTATCTATCTGTTTGTCTGTCTGTCTGTCTGTATATCTATATCTATATCTATCTATCTATCTATCCCTTTCTCTTTCTTTCATTATTTTTTTTTTCCACTTATACTATTCAATCAAATACATACATGCGCGCGTTTTTTCTTTTTGCTTTAAGACCGAGTGCATTTTCATCAGATGCCATGTTGTCTATTCATACACATGTATATACATATTCTGTGTGTGAGTTGTGTGTGTATGTGTGTGTGTGTGTGTGTGTTCTGTGCCCACGCGTACAAACCAACTTTTAAACTGAGAGGAAGGAGAGTAGGATTAACTTTAAATAAAAAAGGAAAAAAATGGTAACAATTAATTATTGTAGCTAAATAATTGTTCTATTATTTTTACAAATGGTATTGTTAGTTTGGAAAACACATCGTCTATGATAGTATCTATATTTAAATTAATTGATAAAAATATCGAGTCTTATATAATTTCAGGAAAGATCAATCTTTTCTATATTAATCACTGCGATGCATGTAAATTTTAATAGCATGACAATTTCATTTAATAATACATTTCTCGATTTTCAACTATATTTTTCTTGTATGTAATTAAACATCATATTAAAGTTCATAAATGTGTTTTAGAAATTCGTAAAAAGTCATTTGTGAAAAATGACGCGTGAACAGAATTTTTTTTTCAAATATCTATTCGAGGTATTTATATATATATATATATATATATATATATATATATATATATATATATATATATATATATATAGAATTATATATATATATATATATATGAATTTTTCGGTATTGAATTTTTTTATTTAATTTATAATTATTAATGTACAATTATAATGTATAGTTATTCATCATAACTCATAAAACAATTTAAATTTAAACTTGAACTTAAATTTATTTTGGTGATTTAAGATTGTATCTTAAATTTTATGTTCAAAGTTTATACTTTTATTATGTACATATGAACACGTATGTGTATAATCATATATGTCTATAATTTAATAAACATGCATATTATGTATGTATACATGTATCATACATGCTATAAAACGTATATATGGACTAACATATATCAAGTTATAAGTTACATGATTTATGTATTATCATAAGTAACATTGCGTATTATGTGCGTATTATGTATATACTACAAGTATATTTTTTAATTTAACACAATCTATATAATTTATGAACATAAACATTTTTATATTTGTGTTGTGTGTGTACTTCAGCGATATGGTACTGAGAAAGGGTTACTTGCATATCATATAACTTCAGTGTGTTTTATTTTCCATTTACGCGCGTGTATGTACTCGGGTAAGGGTTTTTCAATTTCTTATATGATACAACAAATGTACATACTATATTCTCAAAATTTACTACGACTATCGCTAAATGTTTCTCGTTCAGAGATATTAAATATATGTACATTTTTGTAAAATTCTGTGGAAATTAATTTATTGCTTAGAACCGGAAGGACGATTTTGAGGGCAATGTATGGTTTAAATATGTTGTAGGCGTCGGTATTTATGTTAGTAGAAAGAAATTAAGTTTGTCAATACAATTTGAGAATTTCAGAACCAGATATTGCAATTGTGAAAGATTTGTACAATTTCATCATAAATTTACCATCGTAATTGATATCATCTTTTTTTCCTTTTTTTAATTAATAATTTTTTTTTTAATTAACTAATTAGTATTTGATAGCTTGCTAATTTATTAAAATCTCAATCAAAATGTTTTGATTTCTTTCTTTCTTTTTTTATTTATTCATTTTTTCTTCCTATTTATTTATTTATTTATTTATTTATTTGTGGAATTGGGTAGATATATTTGTATATATACACACACCCATACTCATACATAATGTTCTTTAAGTAAAAGCAATTATTTTTCATGTAAAAATAATTTCCCCTTTTGATCATATCATTTTATTAGTTTTCGTGACATAATTTGGTGTCAAATAAAGTGTTGTGATTTTGATATTTTAATGTTTCAAATGAATTATTTGAAGTTATAATTTAGATGATAAATTTATCTATCAAATTTTCTCATGTTTCTCTCTCTCTCTCTCTCTCTCTCTCTCTCTTTCTCTCTCTCTGTCTCATTCACACATATTCTCATTCATTCACTCATTTCAAATTCTTTCTTTTTTTCATCCTTACTCTTTGTCAATTGTTCTCTTCCAAACATTATCTAAGCCAATAGTATAGTTAAGAACGTTTCATGGGTATATTAATAATGTATTGCAGTAAACTAAATTTCAGCCATTCAGATTGTTTCTATTCGTATAATTCGTGATATATTTAATGCAGCAGTTTATACAAACAAGGTATCTCAGGACTAACAGGAAATTCTACAAGCAGAGACAAATAGAAAAGAAAAAAGTAAAGTTTTTGGAAAAACGAGACTGGAAGTGGAATTATTTCTTTTCATATTTGTTTTATCTTTTTTTTGCTGAATAACTTTTTACTTGGTATTGGATAGATCTTTTGTATAAAATAATTTACTATTTAATTTTGTTAGCTCCTGAAATTCCATGTATATACTGTGTTCAAAATGATGACTCCACGGAATTGGTTTATCTACATATCTATATATTTATTTCTTTTTTATTTCTTTCACCCTCCTTTTCTATTATTTATCCTTTTTTTTATATTTTTCCTCTTTTAACTAGTAGACATTCTCTCTCTCTCTCTCTCTCTCTCTCTCCCTCCTTAATTTAATGGCCCGCTAAGATTTATTGATGTATTTATTGTGTAATTTTTCATCATGTAGCTGGTCTGACCGAGGTGATAATCTACAGTTCTCCGGATGATAAGAAGAAAAATAGAGGTTTTTGCTTCTTAGAATATGAATCTCATAAAGCTGCTTCCTTAGCCAAACGAAGATTAAGTACCGGTCGCATCAAAGTATGGGGCTGTGATATCATAGTTGATTGGGCAGATCCTCAAGAAGAACCTGACGAACAAACAATGTCTAAAGTAAGTAACTGACACACTGCGAAAATGCAGTTGGATGTAACTGATTATTAATTAAATTATGTATGTCAGGTACGTGTCTTGTATGTAAAAAACTTGACGCAAGATTGTTCCGAAGAGAAACTAAAGGAAAGCTTCGAACAATATGGTAACATCGAAAGAGTGAAAAAAATTAAGGATTACGCTTTTGTCCATTTTGAAGAAAGAGATAATGCTGTTAAGGTAGGTTATAATTGATAATATGTGTCCGTTAGTTGTAAGTTACGAGTTATTTATTGCAGTATTGTTTGTTTCGTGTTCTAGGCAATGAACGAATTAAACGGAAAAGAAATCGGAGGTTCTCACATTGAAGTATCCCTTGCAAAACCACCATCTGATAAAAAGAAGAAAGAAGAAATGCTTCGTGCTAGAGAGCGAAGAATGATGCAAATGTTTCAAGGTCGAAGCGGGTATGTATATTATTAAAGATAAAGCTCTTAATTCTAATTTATTTATTGAGTTACATTTTTTCAGATGATAACAAAATTTTCTGTTGCAGAGGTTCTCCATCGCATCCAAGTATGATGGGAGGACCAATGCCAGTTCGCGGACCAGGACAAGGTCCTCGAGGTACTGGCGCAGGTATGCGAGGACAAATGGGACGAGGCGACTATGGTAAGTACCAATTTGCCTTTATGTTTATCGCGCTCGTTGATATTTTCTAGACCTAATCGGAATTAAACATATACACACGCGTATATACATATATATTCATGTATTTGTACGTAACACTTTAATTGCATTTCGTTACCCCTTTAATAATATTTTATATAGAAAGAGATAACGTGTATTACATATATGTACACATTTTTGTTTTATTAAATTAAGGTTTTGTTTTCGCTTGCAGTCAATTTCATTCATCTTTAGGCTTAGACCATATCTTAATTTTGTAAAAGTATTAAATTGTTCAACATTCCTGTAAAATTATTGATAATGTTATTAGCATATAATAAATTATACATTTAGTTTATATTTATATAATGCGAGGTCTGAGAAAATTGTATATCGCCATGGACTGCTTAGATATTGAAATTGAAAAATATATCAAGATAAAATACTAATCTATTGGTGCTGAAAAAAAATATATGACGTTTAAAAAATTTATTAATGAACTTTTTCGTAGATTTAAAATACTAATATTTTATTTTTCAGATTTATATAAAGACAAATCATTGTTAAATCGTTTTTATCGATTACTTATGGTAATGTTATGTAACATAAACATCCCGCATGCTTTTGGGGATTTCTCACTATCTCACTACATACCTTAGCTTATGCGCATGATGTTATATATATGAGAATTTATTTATAAAAGTACAGATATTTTTAACGAGTAATATCATATCCTTAGCATTGAAACCTTGTCTTCTTCATCTTTAGAACCATAATCCTAATATTTGAGTATCAATAAGGAATATTTATTGATCGCGAAACATTAACTATAAAATTAGTTACAAGTTTGCTTGCCTAAGAGCGAAGTGAATTAATCTCTAAGCAAAGAACAGTTTTCATCAAGAAAATTTTAAAAAACAAGAGAGACTTCTGGACATGTTTCACCTTTTATCACATTAGAAGATGTAGTGAGAAAGTGCTTAACAATTGAAGAAGTACCCTTTCGTTCATTTATTATATTAAAGAATTGCATTTGTATGACAATCTGGTAAATTGAATTTGGTCTGAGCCTATTATGATTACACTTTTAATTGTTATGCAGTATTTTATTTCTTTTCCCCCTTTTTTCTTTTTCTTTTTTTTTCTTTTTCTATTATCTCAATTGTTTTTATCAGTGCATAATTCTGCAAAAGTACATGATGAATCGGGTATACGAAATATTTTCTGGAACAAAAATCAATTAGCTTACATTATTAAAGAGTTTTCATACATATGTACGATTATACATATGTATGCCAGGTGTGTGTGGTTTAGCATCATAATAAGCACCTTATTGCCTTACCACTACTACTTCCTGCGATACCTATTGTTTTATATTTACAATATGCGCGCGTACGCGCCCACACACACACACACACATATGCCAGGTGTGTGTGGTTTAGCATCATAATAAGCACCTTATTGCCTTACCACTACTACTTCCTGCGATACCTATTGTTTTATATTTACAATATGCGCGCGTACGCGCCCACACACACACACACACATAACAGACAGACAGACAGACAGACACAGAGGGACGGACAGAAGCAAATAAACGGACGCACATAACACGCACATACGAAAAAAAGTAATTGCATGTGTATTGTTTGTTTTTCACACACACACACACACATAACAGACAGACAGACAGACAGACACAGAGGGACGGACAGAAGCAAATAAACGGACGCACATAACACGCACATACGAAAAAAAGTAATTGCATGTGTATTGTTTGTTTTGTATTTACGTATAATAATATTTGAGTGAAATTTATTTTGTGGCGGTGTATAATCATACGCATTGCCAAGAAGAAAAAAAATCTCAGTTTCTTTTTTTCTCTTTCTACTTTTTTTTATGTTGTTTGTTCTACCTCGTTTTATGTAAGTGTGTGTATTTTGTTGATTTCGTATGCATCATAAATTCAATAAATTTGGTTTCAGCTCTCATGGAAATAGGTAAGATGCGATATTGAATTACGAATGGAAAGTAGTAGAATACCATTTAGTAGCATTTTATATTTTTTCTCTTTTGGAACTATATATCCAACATTGGAAGACGCTCATATCGGATCATCGAAAATTATTAACAAAGCATGCTATATTATCTGTCATGATATACTTAATAATATATAATGTCAGTGTACGATGACAGTTCAATTAACTTGAGATAAAAATGAAAGAAAGAACTGAAGTGAGAATGAGAGAATGGAAAGAGTGAGAGGAAAAAAAGAGCGAGAGAAGTGGGAGAATAGGTTTAAAATTGCTTAGGAAACAATTTTCTATGATCCGAATAAGGCGTGAAGTTTTTATCAGGATACATGATGGTGGTAGGGTAATTATTGAGTTTTTTCTTTGCAGTATCGCTGTTATATAGTGAAAGTAATATATGTTTCCGTGATGATTTAATTGAATAATTTTATATATAATATATATATTATATATATATATACGTATATATATTATATGTATATATGCATATATGTGTATATATGTATATATATTATATATATGTATATATATGTATATATGTATATATATTATATACATATACATACATACGTATGTATATATACAATATATATAATATATATAATATATATACATACGTGTGTGTATATATATATATATATATATATATACACACGATTGCGAATAAAATCGTAACGTGTACTATTCGGGTGTATATTTTTCTTTTTCTTTTTTTTGTTTCCTATCATTGAAGTTTTAAAACCATCTTTTCCCGGCATGCATTTTCTTATAAAAAAAAAAAAAAAAGTATTAGTTTTGAATAAGTTGTCAATTGGATATATCGTGGCTAAATTTGGGTCTATTTGTAATGTGTGTTTTTATAGATTATGATTACGACTATTACGGTTATGGGGATTATCGAGGTGGCTACAGTGATCCATATTACGATGACTATTATCGATACGAAGATTACTATTTCGATTACGCGCCGCCTCCGCCACCTGCCAGAGGGAGAGGCAGGCAGCCTCAACCGGTGGGTCGCCTTTTTTAATGGTTCTAAAGTCGTTTCCGTTACTGAATCATTATTACTTTCTTTAATATTTATGTATGTATGTGTGTGTGTGTGTCTGTATGTACACATATATATATGTATATGTATGTATACATATATACATATATACACACATCAATAGTAATTTGACTGTGGCACAGTGTTCGCGGATGTATCCCAAGTACATTATATAATCCACTTTACTCTCTCCAAACAACCTGCCCATTTATTCAGAGTGTGCATTAACTTCTTACGTATCGATGTAAGTATATAAGCATGGAAAACGTGGACTTATAACTTAGATGCGCGCACTGATGCATATCCTTATATATAACTGTTTTTATACCAACGACACGTGTGCTACCTGTCATGAATGCGTGGATGTATGTCTGCATTTTGTGTGTTGAATAATTATACATAGGTGTATATACTATACGTTATATATATATTTTTTTTTTTTTCTTCCCCATCTATTCTTATATATATATATATATATATATATATATA